>ML681985.1:965682-1018974 GCA_007922195.1 Podocnemis expansa
ACCTAGGCAGAGAAGGCTTTAAAAGCCAGTGGCTGAGCGACCAGAGGGAGCTTGCGAACAGGGGACAGCAAACAGGGGAGTTTGAGAGGGAGTGTGGGGAGGAGTTTGTGACACCACGATGGTGAAGAGGAGCCGCACTGCTGCCAGCACCCCTTCTGTCTCTTCTACCTGTGCCTGTAGCCAGACAGACATCCTGACCATAGATATCTCTACCCAGACCCTGGTGTGGACTTGCAGGGACTGCAGCCTGCAGTTCCCTGTCTCCAACAATCAGGCTGGGGAGATGAATCGATGTGACAGGTGCCTGCTGGTGGAATCTCTCAGGAGGCAGGTGGGAGAGTTACAGGAGGAGGTGTCTCGGCTTAGGAGTATCCACACCCTGGAGAAGTTCCTCGACAGCATCCACGAGGAGAAGTGCAAGATGGAGGGCACTGACCAGGTACCAGAGACTACTGCCACAACACTGGAGCTGGATGGGGAGCCTGTGGCAGGGGGAGGACACTGGCAGCTGGTTACCTCTGGCGGTAGGCAGTGCTCCACCCCTGCCCAAAACCCACCCTCTGTTGTGGTGAAGAATCGTTATGCGGTGCTAGAGACGGTAAAGGAGGTGGAAGAGGAGAGGCCATGCACCCCCGAGGCTGGGAGGATCACAGCCACCACAGCTAGGAGGAAACGTAGAGTTGTGGTGGTTGGGGACTCACTTCTGAGGGGGACGGAGGCACCCATCTGTCGCCCTGACAAGATCTCTCGAGAGGTATGCTGCCTGCCAGGTGCCCGCATCCGAGACGTGACGGAGGGATTGTCGAGAATCATCCGCCCCTCTGACTACTACCCCATGCTTCTCATCCATGTAGGAACCAATGATACTGCGAGAGGTGATCCTCGGCAGATCAAAGGTGACTTCAGGGCTCTGGGAGCGCGGGCGAAGGAGTTTGGAGCACAGGTGGTGTTCTCCTCGATTCTTCCGGTCAAGGGTAGAGGCCTGAGCAGAGACAGATGCATCCTGGAGATGAACGTTTGGCTGCGAAGATGGTGTCGTCAGGAGGGCTTTGGCTTCCTCGACCATGGGTTGCTGTTTCAGGAAGAAGGACTGCTAGGCAGAGATGGACTCCATCTTTCGAGGAAGGGGAAGAGCGTATTTGGACGCAGACTGGCTGACCTAGTGAGGAGGGCTTTAAACTAGGTCTGAAGGGGGAAGGAGACCAAAGCCCACAGGTAAGTGACTATGTGGGAGACCAGGGGGATGGGATGGAACTTGGGGGGTGCCGGGACTGTAACTACAGGGATAGAAGAGAGGATAGTTGGAACATGCGGGGGGAATCAAATAACTTTCTTAGATGCTCTAATGAAGCCCTAATGCCTGAGGCAGGTGGGGGAGGTCAACACCAAAAGAAAATCCAGGGAGGTAGATACAATAGAATTGAATGTCAAAATGGGAAAGTAGGGCAATCAGCTGGGTATCTTAGGTGCCTATACACAAATGCAAGGAGCCTGGGAAACAAGCAGGAGGAATTGGTAGCACTAGCGCAGACAAAGAACTATGACATGATTGGGATAACAGAGACGTGGTGGAATAGTTTGCATGACTGGAGCTCTGCAATAGATGGGTATAGACTGTTCAGGAAGGACAGGCAGGGAAGGAAAGGGGGAGGAGTAGCACTATATGTAAAGGAGCTCTATGACTGCTCAGAGCTCCATTATGAAAGTGGAAACAAGCCAGTTGAAAGTCTGTGGGTTAAGTTTAGAGGGGAGAGCAACAAGGGGGATGTTGTGGTAGGTGTCTGCTACAGACCACCAGATCAGAAGGAGGAAGTGGATGAGGCATTCTGTGTACAACTAACAGAAGTTTCTAGAGCACAGGCCCTGGTTCTCATGGGGGACTTCAATTACCCTGACATCTGCTGGAAGGCCAATACAGCAGTGCACAGGCAATCCAGGAAGTTTCTGGAGAGTGTTGAGGACAACTTCCTGGTACAAATGCTGGAGCAACCGACGAGGGGCCTTGCGCCTCTCGATCTGCTGCTCACAAATAGAGAAGAATTTATCAGGGAAGTAGAGGTCAATGGCAGCCTGGGTAGCAGTGACCATGAAATGATTGAGTTCAAGTTGATGATTAAAGGAAAGAAGGAAAGAAGCAAAACACAGACCCTGGACTTCAGAAAAGCAGATTTTGTCTCCCTCAGGGAACTGATGGGCAGGATCCCTTGGGAGGCTGATCTGAAGGGGAAAGGTGTCCAAGAGAGTTGGGTGCATTTTAAAGAAACCCTGCTAAGGGCACAGCAAGATACAATTCCGATAAGGAGAAAGCACAGCAAATGTGGAAGGCGCCCACTGTGGCTTAACAGAGAGCTCTGCACTGAGCTGAAACACAAAAAGGACGCTCACAGGAAGTGGAAGCTAGGACAGATGACTAAGGAGGCATATAAAGACATTGCTCGGGACTGCAGGGATAAAATCAGAAAGGCCAAAGGACAAATGGAGTTGCGACTAGCAAGGGATGTGAAGGATAATAGGAAGGGGTTCTACAAGTATATCAATAACAAGAAGAGGATCAGGGATGGTGTAGGTCCCTTACTGAATGGGGCAGGCATCCTCGTGACAGAGGATGAGGAAAAAGCTGAAGTGCTCAATGCTTTTTTTACTTCAGTTTTCACAAGCAAGGTCAGCTCCCAGCCCACTACACTAGGTACGGGGGACTGGGGAGAAGAAGAGAGGCCCTTGGTGACAGTAGGTCAGGTTAGGGACTGCTTAAAGAAACTAGATGTGCACAAGTCCATGGGGCCGGATGAACTGCATCCGAGGGTGCTGAGGGAGCTGGCTGATGAGATAGCAGTACCGTTGGCCATTATCTTTGAAAACTCGTGGCGAACGGGGGAGGTGCCAGAGGACTGGAAAAAAGCAAATATAGTACCTATCTTCAAGAAAGGCAAAAAGGACGATCCAGGGAATTACAGACCTGTCAGCCTCACCTCAATCCCTGGAAAAATCATGGAGCAGCTTCTCAAAGAATCCATCCTGAAACACTTGGAGGAAAATAGAGTAATCAGGAATAGTCAGCATGGATTTACCAAGGGTAAATCATGCCTGACCAACCTCATCGCCTTCTATGATGAGATGACTGGATTTGTGGATGCGGGAAGAGCCGTTGATGTGATATACCTTGACTTTAGCAAGGCTTTTGATACGGTTTCCCACAGCATTCTCATTGGCAAATTAAGGAAGTATGGGTTAGATGCGTGGACTGTAAGGTGGATAGAAAACTGGCTAGAACAACGGTTTCAGCGTGTAGGAATCAATGGCTCCATGTCAAGTTGGCAGGCAGTAACGAGTGGTGTACCCCAGGGGTCGGTCCTGGGGCCAGTTCTGTTCAATGTTTTCATTAATGATCTGGATGATGGGATAGATTGCACACTTAGTAAGTTTGCAGATGATACCAAACTGGGGGGAACGGTAGACACCCTAGAGGGCAGAGACAGGATTCAGGGAGACCTAGACAAACTGGAGCAGTGGGCCAAGAGGAATCTCATGAGGTTCAACAAGGATAAGTGTAAAATCCTGCACTTGGGACGAAAAAACCCCATGTACTGCTACAGGCTGGGGAGTGATCAGCTAAATAGCAGCACTGGAGAAAAGGACCTGGGAGTCATGGTGGATGGGAAGCTGGATATGAGTCAGCAGTGTGCTCTTGCTGCCAAAAAGGCCAATGGCATACTGGGCTGCATCAGAAGAAGTGTTACCAGCAGATCGAGGGATGTGATCATTCCCCTCTATTCTGCACTAGTGAGGCCACATCTGGAATACTGTGTCCAGTTTTGGGCTCCCCACTACAAAAAGGACATGGACAAATTAGAGAGAGTCCAGAGGAGGGCAACCAAAATGATCAAAGGGCTGGAGCACAAGCCCTATGAAGAAAGACTGAAGGAACTAGGCTTATTTAGCCTGCAGAAGAGAAGACTGAGGGGGGATTTGATAGCAACCTTCAACTACTTGAAGGGTTGCTCCAAGGAGGAGGGAGCTCGACTGTTCTCAGTGGTAACAGAGGGCAGAACGAGAACCAATGGTTTCAAGTTACAGCTGGGGCGGTCCAGGCTGGATATTAGGAAAAACTTCCTTACTAGGCGAGTGGTGAAGCATTGGAATAAGCTGCCTAGGGAGGTGGTGGAATCTCCATCTCTGGAGGTGTTCAAGTCCCAGCTGGACAAAACACTGACTGGGATGATCTAATGGGAGTGGTCCTACTTTTTTTGGCAGGGGGTTGGACTAGATGACCTTGTGGGGTCCCTTCCAACCCTATGATTCTATGATTCTATGACTTTAATAGCTCAGTTATGGATTTGAGGTTCATTGTAGGAGTGGGTGGGTGAGGTTTTGTGGCCTGCAGCGTGCGGGAGGTCAGACTAGATGATCATATTGGTCCCTTCTGACCTTAGAGTCTATGAGTCTGAGTCTCTACTGTGTGTTCTGATGTGGCTATCCTTTCTCTGAGCTGCCAGATTTAGAGCTATGTCAGTTTAGTTACTGGACTCTGAAGTACCAGCAGTAATTCAGTATAACAAACAACTGTACTCACAAACAAAGCATGAGAACTTGTTTACTTGGAATCATTTGTCCACTTCCTTGCATTCTTATTTACATCTGAAGTCCCTATTATGATGGCCTGTGGTTTGTTTCAAAGGAAGCCTCTGTTTTTCATTTAGTTCTTAGGTCTAATTTTTAAATTAATGAACAACACTTTTACGTACTGTGGGCCAAACCTTAATGTCCTTACTTGGGAGAAAACAAAGGACAGTGTGGCTGAGCAGGGACTGCAACATTGGGCCCTTTATTTGGAATTAATTTTAGTAAAGTATTTCCTGGATGTTTCACACATGGCATCAGATGCTAAAGTGATCATAGTATGTAAAAACTTATTTTAAGATGGCCACAGCATTAGCAGGAATTTTATGGAAAGCAGTCTCTATAGTAGTGATAAGAAAACTCAGAAGGCTTTGGGCTTTTTGCCAATTAGATCACGTAAATGTTCAAGCTGTAGTGTCATTGTTTATTTTAAATACCTCAACCCTTTTAAGCCTAATTGTATTATGAGTTATTCTGGTGTATTCAGTATATGAAAAATGTATATAACGTGGTGTTTGGCTAATGTCCTTGTCCTCTGATTGGACTCATGTAGATGAACCCTGTGAAGACTCACTGAAATCAGCTGGGTTGTGCATGGGGCTCAGAGTTTGGCATGGATTTGATTCATGGCCTTTGGGTTGGGGAATTTCGTGTTTGAGTGTGCACGCCTGAGTGCTCCATTGGTATACAAAAAACATACTAACCATTCCTATTAACAGAAGAGTTCTAGCCCCTAGCGCTGACTATAGTGCTCAACCTAGGGCTCTGATCCTGCAGATTACTTTGAGTGAATGACCCCTCTACCTGCATGGAGCTCTTGTGACTTCTGTGTTTTTTCATGTGAATTGAAGGGGTTCTGCCCAGGTGTTGTGAATGGCAGGCTCAGGGCTGTAGGTATCTCTAAGGCATCAGTTATCTCAGTATCTAATGTCTGTGGTACCCCAGAGATCAGCATGCTATAGATATGGAGACAGATGTATACGTGCAAGGTAAAGGCAAATGCAAGTTAGTATTCAAATTTAGAAATCCTCTGTAAGACCCAACAAATGGGCACTGTAAATTATTCCTGTTCATTTGTATCTAAATAAGTGGGCTCCCATTGCTGGCCATAAATGAGATAATTAGCTATTGAGTTTTTTTCCACACTTTTTTTTTGGTGTTTAGTCTTCTTTCTTTCTTTCTTTAGTCATTTGGAAGAAGAGAGCACTGGGCAACATATTTTGTAGTCTTCATTATTGACAGTTCATATGAAGCACTGTGACTAAATTAGAGCTGTCACTGAAGTTTGTATTTGTAGAAAGGCACCAAATCACACACTATATCTTTTAGAGTTGAATAACAGGCTCCAAATATTACCATATGGAATAAATACAAGTGAGGATAGGATTGTAACAAAAGGCAGACATGTTTTGGTAGGAGATAACAAGGAAGCAATGCTGCCCTAGTAGCAGGTGATAATTCTTTCAGAAAAATTGTTTTTGCTTTATTTAAACTGCAAAATGTTATTCAGCAAAGTTAATGTATGGGAACTAATCTTAGAACTGTTAAAATAACAGAGGTATGCCCAGTGCTTGTTTGATGCACTTTGCAGAGCACAGCAGACCTGTTAAAAGGCATGTACCAAGTGGCAGAGAAATGACAAATCCAAACCGCTAAGAGACACTTCATTGTCCATTCTGTTTTCTGCAGTAAAGATACTACTCCAAATCATCTATAAGTACAAGTGTGATTATTCCTCTTAGTTTATTTTAGTTCAGAGATGCTGAGATTTGGCAGAACTGTACTTACAGAAGAAGGAACAAATATAACAGATCACAGAGCCTTATCTCTGAACGCTTTATGAAAATATGTGTGGAGATAGTGGCAACAGCAGCCTGAGGTGGATTCTCATGTTGTTGGAAGTTCTTCATTCTCTTTGAACAGCAACAGCAATAGCGATCACAGAGACAGTGAGATTGTGTTTGGTTTGAACATCATGCAGGCAAAATAGATAGTGCATCATTTCACATTGTTTCTAACAACAACTGGGTGGTGATCAACATACTCTGAGCTGTGTTATTTTCCCCTATGCAGATAAAAATATTTTGTGATTTGCTTTTTTTAATGTTCAGAGGTAGATGTGATTCTCGCCATAGTTCTGTCCTTTTGACTGTCTGCCTGTCTTTCTTAGCCTCCCTTTAAAAGGGAGAAAGACAGTCCATGTGAATGGTGTGACCGTCAGAGCTGCCCAATGCCACCCTGTCGTCATGATGCATACACCAAGGGTGGCATGGAAATCTGTATTATTGGAAAACTATAACTTCACTGATTATGCATATTCTCGTGTGATATATGCACAACAAATGTGCAAAGAAGCTCATTGATATGTGCCACAAATGTTTTCTTAAAATGTATTTGGTGAGGAGGAATATGGTTCGATCTCTTTGAACATGTTTCTGTTGAAAATTAGGCAAAGTGTTTCCAAAAGCAGAGAAAAGCACATTGATATGTGAGGTAAATAAAGCCACCAGGAAAGGACAAAGCTGAATGTGGAACTCATGGCACCTCAGGAAGCCTTCTTGTCTCTTGAAGCAGGGTCATTGAACTTTGTGAAGGCAGAATACCATCTACACCCCAGCAAGAGAAACAACCTTTGGTTGGGTTTACTTTTCAAAGAATGCATTTTTTAATAATCACTGGGACTATAAAAAGAAACAAGAGAGAACTCCAGTTATCCAGGTCAGATACATGAGACCAGAGCTCTTTTACAATTGAGAAAAGTGAATCGGTGTTGAAGTCTCTGGGAATCAAATGTAGGTCAAAAATCTGCTTAGGCAAAATTGGAACTTACTGAAGTGAAATTTAGTCTTAGAAGTGAATTTTTACTTTTTGTTCGTTTATTTCTATACTTTCTCCTTCTATTGGATGTGCCTGTACATAGGAATACCTCTTATACCCATGACTTTTTGTTTAATAAATTTGTTTTAGTTTTACTATAAACCTATTCAGTGTCAGGATTGATGGGAAGGGTCTATTAACCCCAGATAAGCTAAAAGACTACACTGCAGCATATTCATAGAATCATAGGGCTGGAAGGGACCTCATGAGGTCACCTAGTCCAACACCCTGCTAAAAGCAGGACCACTCCGAATAAATCATCCCAGCCAGAGTTTTGTCTAACTGGGTCTTAAATGTTTCCAAAGATGGAGACTCCATCACCTCCATAGGTAACCCATTCCAGTTCTTCACCACCATCCTTGTGAGAAAGCTGTTCCTAATATCCAACCTTGACCACCCCAGCTGCAGCTAGAAACCATTTTTCCTTGTTCTGTCCTCTTTTACTACTGACCCCTAGTCTATACTTACCTAACCTTTTGGTGGCAGTTGCAGGAGCTACGCAAGGCAAATAAAATACCTTGCATATCTGCCAATAACTTACTTAGCTGTCACTACATACTAGGGTAAGTCAACCAGAAGTGCCTTGCTATCGGCTTAGAGCAACTCCACTTCCAGGGCTGGCGTTGCTTTGGTGATTTCTGGAGTGAATCAGTGGGTTTATACTGACTGCTGAATTGCACCCAGAAGATTGCGCTGACAGCGGCAAAGTATAGACTTACCCTGAGAATAGCTTAGCTCCCTCCTCTTTGGAGCACCCCTTCAAGTAGTTGAATGTTGCTCTCAAATCCCCTGTCAGTCTTCTCTTCTGCAGACTAAATATGTCTAGTTCCTTCAGTGTCTCCTCATAAGCCATGTGCCACAGCCCCCTAATCACTTTTGTTGCCCTCTGCTGGACACTTTCTAATTTGTCAGCATCCGTTCTGTTGTGTGTAGCCTGCAACTGGACACAGTATTCCAGATGTGGCCTCACTAGCGCTGAATAGAGGGGGATAATCACATCCCTCAATCTTCTGGCAACACTCCTCCTGATGCAGCACACTATGCCATTGGCCTTTTTGGCAACAAGAGCACATTGTTGACTCATGCCCAGCTTCCCATCCACCATAACTCCCAGGTCATTTTCTACAGTGCTGCTACTTAGCTGATCAGTCCTCAAGCTGTAGCAGTATGTGGGCTCTTTCTGTCCTAAATGCAGGACTTTCTTTGCACTTGTCCTTGTTGAACCCCATGAGATTTTGTTTGGCCCAGTGTTCCCATTTGTCTAGGTCTCCCTGAATCATATCTCTGCCCTCCAGTGTGTTTGCCATTCCCCCCAGCTTCGTGTCATCTGCAAATTTACTAAGCATGCAATCTATCCCATCATCCAGACCAGTAATGAAGATGTTGAACAGAATTGGACAGACCCTTCGGGCACTCCACTAGTTATTGGCTGCCAACTAGACATTGAGCCATTGATCACTACCCATTGAACCCAATGATCTAGCCAGCTTTCTATCCACCTTATGGTCCATTCATCTAAACCATACTTCCTTAACTTGCTGACAAGAATGCTGTGGGAAATCGTATCAAAAGCTTTGCTAAAGTTGAGGTGTATCACATCGACAGCTATTCCCGCTTCCATATATTGCCTCTTTAGAAAAGCAACAAACTTAGAGACTTTTGTTACTATTCACCAAGGTACTAGACATGACAGGGCAAATGGGTTGAGGGAAATTAAGGATAGGAAGTCTGTTAAGGATCACAGTGTAAAAGAGTAATACTGCCAAGAGGGGTGCCAAGACAGTTAATGAATTTGGCTTGATTTTGATGAATATTTTCAGTTGAATAATATTTACTTTTTTCAAAATGAAATGTTTTAACTCTTTGTTTCAGAAAGCTATTTTGTTTCAGAATTCCACTTAATTTTCTTAATTTTTTTAAAAGGTTACAATCTCCATTAAATATTTCATTTTGGTTTGAACAGCAAAATGTTTTTTAACCCAAGTCAATTTTTTTGGGACTTTAATTTCACCTGAAAAATAAAATTCTTATTGGTGGAACTGATCAAATTTTTCCCCACTTTAGCCACTAAACTGAAAAATCAATTTTTTTTCTACAGCTCTAGTCTCAACAGCTACATCACCCAAAATTCAATGGAAGCAGTGGGCACTCAGAAGCTCTGAAAATCTGTCTGTATGTGTCTCAGGTTGGGCCCTAAAATTCAGGGACCTAGAATTAGTGAAGAGTTGAAAATCTTGGATTAAATTTTGCTTTAGGTCAAATATTTGGTCAATGGTGGAGGTGGGACAAGAACACAGGCCGCTTGAGTGCCAGCCTCATGGTTTATCAGTAGGCATGGTAGATGCTGAGACTGAATATTCTAGTTGCAGGCTTGCCCCTCCTTCACCAACTCATGTACCTTTTAGTGTTCTTCTGAGATGGATGGGTGTGGGCTTTTACTAACCCACCTCTTGAATGTTTTGAGAAATGATAAGCTGGCCTGTCCTCCATATTTCTCATCTATGATTTATGGTAAATAGCACAAAAGTAGGCCTGCTGTGATTTCCCTTGTTTACCAGCACAACCAGTATAAAGGACCTTGACTTGAGGTCCCTTCCAAACTTATGATTCTATGTCTTGGATTTTTGATGCCCACCCATCCCCATTTATAGTTTCCAGATCAGTAATTGCTCCACCAATGTCTCTATGGCCACAGTCTCTAACATCTCCTATCTCAGTCTGGGGGCTTTCCACCCCTGAATGAGATAAGAGCTACTAGTAGAGCCAGCTGCAGGACTGGAGCAGCATCTTCTGGCCTCACAATTGGAGAATGGCAGAGTGAGGTGCTACTTTCTGTGGGTTGGGGAGTAGTACATGTGCATGACTATGCCTTCCTGCAAAATATACCTGGTGAGGCTGGCTAATCTGAGAAGCTTGAAGAGGTGGTTAGAAAAAGACCACCCATTTCTGTCCTGAGGAGTAAAAAGGGTAAGCAAAAAGATGTTAGGCCTGTTGAGAGAAAGGGGATGTAAGGAGAGAAACATCCTAGTGAGTTGAACCTATTTCTATGATACTTCTGGTGTTTGTTGGTTTTGGGTCAGTTTCTTTGTGGGTCCCTCAAAACCACTGAGTTTCACTTAAGTGTACTGAATGATGTGGTATCCCAGGGATCATTACTAAGACCTTTGGTGTTTAGTAATTCTCTAGCAAGTGAGGTAAAGACTGAAGCAGTGATGTCTCCTGACAGTGCACAATTATTTAGGTCAGCTATTGCAGTCAGTACTATGGACAATTGTGAATAACTCTAGAAAGACCTACCATAATAAAAATTAGGTAACTGGGCAACATGGTAGCAGACTGACTGAAATTAAATCTAGTCAAGGGCAAAGAAATGCACACCAGGAAGAATAATTTAAAACACTATACACAATCCTGTATTATAAATTAGTCAAAACTCAGGAGAAATATCTAGACGTCAGTGCAGGAGGTTCAGAGTGGCAAGCCATAAAAGCAAATTCAGCCCTCTTAAACAAGATGTGTGGTATTTCACTAGCATTATACAAAAACTAGTGTACTGTTTCCTTGCATGTTGCATAAGTTTTGTCATCATGTTGAAAAAATAAATGTGGAGAAATTCAAAAGGTAGGCAGCAAAAATGAATCAAGGCATCTAGAGATTTGTTGTGGGGAATCCAGAATTAGCTACAAAGGTCAGGTGTAGAATTTCCACTCCTGGAGAAGAAATAGTGAAAAAAATGTTGTCTAGGAGGAACCAAGAGTGTGTTGACATGTGGCACATAATTTGGGGGTCAGTGGTGCAGGAGAGAATACTAAGAAAGGTATTGTTTGTTGTTTATTTGTATTTCAGTAGCACCTAGAGGTCTCAGCCAAGATCAGAGTCCCATTGTCTTGGTACTATACAAACACATAAGAGACACACACACTACCACACAGGGATTTCAGTCAAAACAGACACAATAGACACAGCAGTGGAAGGAGAATGAAGACAAAGTCACCCACAGAGCTGGGACTCATACCCAGGTCTTTTGGCTCCTAGGCTAAGGTGCTTGCTCTGTGAGAATGCTGCTTCTCCCAAAGAATGATTACAAGTGGGGGTGGAGATGCTTTAACATATAATTCTCTTCATGGAGCATTTAAATATCATTGTTTGTTCTAAAAGGCAGAAAATATAAGCAAAAAGTTAAAAAATCTGTTTTTCGTTGCTGCCTCATACCATACTAAAAGGTATAAAATGGTGGGAATTCATCCATGCCATAGTGACAGCCTGGATTTTAAGACTTATTGCTGAATTTCTGGCTTTAAAGTAGATTCTTTGCATTGTCTGACTAAGCTTGTGATAGATTCATTTGCTCTGATTCTCTTTTACTGCTTTAATCAAGAGGAAAAATTATGAAGAAAAATGATGACCTCACTGATTGCATGCGACATGACTCCTTTGCTGTTAGTCATTATGTGACTACTGTAGTTCTTAATACATGCTCACTGTAATATTCATGAAGTGTGACCTGTAGAGTATTTCCCATGGAGCAGTAATGGGCTAGCAGGTAATTAGAGACATTTTACATGCTGTTATGGGTTACCCAGTTGAGCTATTACTGTCCCCTTCCATCCAGGACTGCTTTGCACAACATTAACCTTTGACTGAAATATCACTGAAGTGGCCATTATGATCTATTGATCTACTGAAGCTGATGTTAGTGTATGACAGATCCAACCGATTGAAATGTGTATCAGAGTTAAAGGTTCTAACAGACTTAAGGGTTATAACTCTCTTTATTTATTTCCAAAAATTTTCTGAGGCAAGTTCAACCTTTCTTACATGTGTACACCCCACCAACATCCAGACACAGCCTGTCCAGTGGTAGAGTTAACACGGATGGCTCAGCAGCATATTGACTTTAATGGCTGTTCTTACCTTAGTATATTGACTCAGTCAGAATTGTTGGATAAAACTAAGCACAGAATTTGGACCTATATATTCTTTGGATAATAGGTGGGGCTGATAATGCTGTTTCCATTATAATTAATGTATATTATAGGCCATAAAAGATGCTGGATGGATATCTCTGGAGACTGAAGGGATCCTTTTTGGCACAGTTCAGGCATGGTATGGGCACAAAGTTCTCCCACACCATACCACCAATGTGCCTTAATGCTGATGAACTAACTTCTGGAGATGCGAGTATAATATACTTTTCACGTCCATTTAGCTTTGACCCTTCTACAGTGACTAGCAGCAAGAGCTGGTATTTTTCCTCTTCCCTTTGTAAGCTCAGCCTTTTACTGCCATAAGAGTCATAGGTTATTGACTTGTTTGCTGTATATTGTTTTTAGTGTTATTGCAGTGAGTGCCCTTTAGCTTTCCAAGGCTTCTCAGGATTAGGAAGTGATAGCAAATCATCATAAGAAGGAACACGAAGCAGCAAAGAGGTGTGATTTCAAATGACGAAGAGTTGAAGCATAGCCATCATTGTGTTTTCATAGAATTAGGTCTAGAAGAGGAAGAAGTGTATTTAGAAACATCAATTAAATAATAAAACATGGTAAGGAGGTTTTAATAAATACTCAAACTTCAGTTAATAAAGTGATCCACTTTTTAATTATTCCCAAACCATTCTAGTCTTCATTATCTTTCACATTAATTCATTGTATCAGTCTCTTACATAACTCTGCTGCCAGGAATATGAGTAGTAATAAGTAAATTTTTAAAATTAGGATTTGGCTCAATGTTTCCTTTAAACCGAGATCTTCACAAGGCAGATCATTCCTTCTGTATATTTTATTCATTCACACACTGTCCTCTGGTGTTCAAATGTCTGCATTGCACATATATTAAAGCAGCACATTATGAGTAAAACAAACAAGGAGCCCTGTGGCTTTTAAAGACTAACAAATCTATTTATTGCATGAGCTTTTGTGGTAGAAAATCCAATTTCATTAGACACTTTGAATAAATAAATAAATTTTTTAGTCTTTAAGTACCACAAGACTAGTTATTTGTTTTACTGAACTAGACTAACACAGCTGCCCCTTTAGAACTTGGCCACATTCTAAGTGAAATTCTGGACCCATTGATGTTCAAGGCAAAACTCCCATCAAGGCAGGATTTCACCCTGTGAGATGAGACACACATTTAATAAAATGCATTAATGAAGAAAGTGATCTATATGGTGAAATGTATTTTTAAGACATGCACACAGAACATGGCAAAACCAGAAAGTTCTCTTCACAAGATGCAGAAAACAGTGTTGTGTGTTTATATAGTGAATAGATGCTAAGAATTTACTGATTTTTTTTAACACTGAAATACATTGCATAACAAAGATTTTTATTGGAAATTTTACTGGTGTGTCTTGTTAGGCCTACTGCTACCCCCTTCTTCTGTGCCATTCATGTCTTATGTAAATACATACTTGATTAGCTTTTGAAAATGTAATTAACAGGAAACTGGTTAATGCTTGTCATGGAGACTGTTTTAGAAAAATGAACCTAAAATACAGGGCCAATCCTGGAAAGATTTACTCCCTGGCTTATGTTTACTACTCTGAATAGTTCAATTGATTTTGATATAATACTCATGGTAATAAAGTTAAGTACATGTGTATGTGTTTGAAGAACCGAGGGCCATGTTTGAAACTTTTTAAGGTTGTGACACTATCCAGAAAAGGTCTCCTCATTTCAGAGCTTGACAGCACAGGTGTGTGATGAAAGCTTGGGTTTTGCAGTAACATGTATAAGGTATTTTATACTACTTGCTTCAGATCTGTTTTTAATTGTCACATACAGAGCTGGTGGTATTTCATTATTTACTAGAGGCAGAGATGGCAGTGCTGCAGAATTAAAGTTGCTTGATGCTTTCCATTATAAAACCCTGTTTTCTGTTGTTTATAACTTTGCCAAACTTTAACTGTTCAGGCTGAAATTTTTCATGCCAGATGTCTTTCTCAGGCTTATTTGTTTTGGGAAATTTCAGTTAAAACGACCAAACTATTTGTGAAAATAAGATTAAGGAAACATATATTGTTCCATTGTGTTCAAAAAATTCTTAGAACTGTTTCATTAAGAAGCTCTGGTGCTTTTATGCTTTAAGCAGAGACATGAAATTCAGTTGGAGTGTCACGGATGTGCCTTTTGCTGTCCCTCTGAAAATTTACCCAAATTTAGCCAAGTTATGAGCCTTTGCAAAGTCTCAATTGAATATGTTCAGTAGACCTGTTAGAACTGGCAGGAATCTAAAATCTTCAGAGATTCCATTAGAACTGAGATTCCAGTCCAGGATAGCAGGGAATTTCTCCGCAATTACCACTTCTGGCTGCTATGGTGCCAGGCATGAGAACTAAGAAGAGGGAGGCAGTTTTCTCTATATTGTCACTGTTCATTTTTAGTGGTCCAGGCAGTATGGAGAAGAAAGAGAAATCAACCTGACTTGAATTCTGAAGGGTGATTGATTTTGATAGGAAGTAGAAAAAGGGTGGGGGTGGGTTGGAAGGAAGAGAGTGAGAGGAGCAGAGGGAAGGTAAGTGAAAACTCAAGAGAGTGGAGAAAATAGATGTTGTGGAACCAAGAGGCAACATTCCAGGGATGGCTTTGGGCAGGAGGAAGGAGTACATGGGAGGGAGCCAAGAGCTGGAGTAGGGAACTGGAGATGAGCAAATGGGGGAGTCAGAACTGGTTAGAAGTTCAGGAGGGGGAATGGGGGTCAGGACAGAGGGCAGAGGATTGGGTAGAAGCTCAAGAGGTGGGAAGATGTGTTGGATAGGAACAGAAGGGGAGTCACGTAGGAGTAGATGGGGTGGAAGGAGCTGGATGGAGGAGACATGCAGAAGGCAGGAACTGGGGTGTGGTCATGTGGATAGGCACAGAGGTGTAGAAGAAATTTCAGGGACAAAGAAGCTGGTTTAATGGTTAAAGCAGCTGAATGGCACCACACAGAACTAGATTCTATTCCTGCATCTGTCACAGGGTATACTTACAAAGTCATTTAAACCAAACATTTCACACAGAATCACTAATTGTGTGTTCCTCAGCTTCTGAGCACCCATCTTGTTACCTCCAGGGCTTGGTTTGCAGATGAGCTGAGTACTTGTGACAGCAAACAAAGTCAATGGGAGCTATGCTTGGATCACACAAAATGCTATCGAAATACTAAGTACATGAAAACTCAGGCCCTAGATGTGATGCCTCCCAGGGATCCCAAACTTACTGAGGTATCTTCTGTCCTTAGTGAGAGGAAGTTTTGTCTGTGCTTGCTGGGAATCAGTTCCATCGGCCACAGGTGACACAGATGCTCTCCTTTAGGCCTCCCAGGCTCCACCTCTCTCTACTGGCTAGTCTCTTGAGCCCTCTAAAAGTTTTCTTGACGTGGTTTGCTCTTGACCCAGGGGATGCTTACAGTAGTTACAGATTCATTGCTTCCAGATAAAATGTATACCCTTGCTTAGTTACATCTCAAGGTCACTGGTCCACCTAATACACAGCTCTGAGATATGTTTCTAGTGAAATCAAGTATAAGGTTACTTAACAAAGCACAAAGATTCAAGTATTAGCAAGCAGAAGTATTGGAAACAAATGGCTATATAAAATAAATCATAATATGCATTTTAGAAGCTCAGCTTAATTAACTAGATACTCTCACATCTTATAGAGCAGTGGTTCTCAACCTTTTGTAGGTTGCAACCTTACAGGACCCACCAGCTCACACCCCACAGGCCAAATCCAGCCATCTCCACAGCCCTCTGAGACACACCTATCACTGTGTGGCAACACAGTAATGCGTCTTGAGACAGTGGTTGAGAACCACATTTATAGAGTAAAACTCACCCAAAGTCCTTGTAGCATTGGGCTACTGGCTCTTGGTACATGCCACCCTTTGTTGAACTATTAGGCTCGTAGCTGATTCTATGCAACCTCTGGGACCTCTGCTAGTTGGCACCAAAAGTTTCTTGGGGCACACTAGATATCTCAGATTGGGTTCCTCAAATTAGTGGACATATGACAATGTTGATTTTAATCTCTCTGTGCCTCCACAGCTGTAAAATGGGGATAATTTCACCTAATCTCATAGTGTTATGAGGCATACAGATGCTCTAGTTATGAATGCCATGTGAAACATCCAGAAGAAAATAGTTTTGTATTCATATCAGGGTTTAGATGGAGTATGGTAAATATGGCCTGGCACCACATGTTAAAAGAGGGGTATAAAAAGAAATATTGAATAAATATTCATTGTGGAAAAACATGCTTTTTTCAGATATAATTAGAATATAGCTGTGTTTTGTCTGATACTTTTCACAAAGTGTGTTGCAAAGTGTTTTGTAGAACTAAGTAATACATGATGGAAAACAGTTGTGCATATACAGATCTGGTGAACAAACTAAAATACACAATGCAGTTTGGGTTTATTAAATCCTGGAGTACATGAGAATTGAAGGAGAGTCAGAATCCAGCTGACAGCTTGACATGGGGAGCATCTTCACAGGTACAGGAAGTGCAAGGGATGTAGAAATGGAGCCAGAGCTTTGTGAGAAGGGGTTGTCCAAAGGAGGAGAATCAGGAAGTAAAAGAAACTTCTTAGACAATAAATTATGATAGATAATCATACACAAAAGATGTGGACAAATTAGAAAGAATCCAACAGAGACCAGTAAAAATGATTAGGAGTCTGGGGCACATGCCTTATGAGCAGGGGTTAAAGTATAATTTGGAGGGCCCTGGAATGCTCCTAAATTGGTGGGCCCCCCTCATGTTGAGTGGTGCTTTAATTGCCCCTAATGAATACTACTTACCTTTTTTATGCAGCACAATGTATTCAGAGATTTTGTTTGCCAAATCATTTTATAGACCCACATTTAATAATGGTTTAATGAAAGTTTTGCCCAAATAAAGACTGTAGAATCTGGCCACTGACTAAGATGTGATCTGTGGTACGCAGAATTTGTAGAATTGATGGAAAAAGATATTGTCATGGAGCAGATATTTCAAACATTTTTAAATGGTACAATGGGATTTGGCACAGTAGGAAGGTAACTAAGTCCCTTTGCTGCGTTATCCTAAAATTAGGTTCTAGAAGCCTGCCTAAAGATTGAGAATAAATACTACTGATTCACACTGACAGGTGGATCTAGTTAGCTATAACCCAGATGTAAAAGTGTTCAGAAAGAATGAGGTTAAAGGAACTGTGGACTAGAACAAAGGGAGTCCTACATGGAAGGCCTAGAATCTGTCAAGAACATGAGAAAGTTTAATTAGAGGTTTGTCTGGATGATCAGTAAAGTGAACACTCCAAGAAGGGAGTAACTTTGGACTAAATTCAGAAATGTGCGTGAATCCTATTTGGAGGAAAGTGGGAACTCCATTTTTTTTAGGTGACAAATACAAGAAAGTGTCCCAGATTGAGCTTTCGTTAGTGGAAGCTTTGGAACAAAATGATTAAACAGTAATAAATCACCAGGACCAGATGATATCCACCCAAGAGTTCTGAAGGAACTCAAATGTGAAATTTTAGAATTACTAACTGTGGCAGGTAACCTGTCATTTTTAAATCAATTTCTGTATCAGATGACTGGAGGATAGCTAATAGGATGTCACCTTTTAAAAAAGACACTCTAGAGATGATCCAAGCAATTACAGACTGGTAAGCCTAATTTTAGTACCAAGTAAATTGGTGAAACTACAATACAGGGCAGAATTATCAAACACACAGATGAAAACTATTTGTTGAGGAAGAGTCAGGATAATTTTGTAAAGGAAAATCATGCCTCACTAATCTACTACATAAATAGTAAAGAAACAAAATTTGCAGACAAAACAAAACAAGATAGCTAAGTACAAAGCAGACTGTGAAGAGTTACAAAGGCATCTCACAAAACTGGATAATGCATTGGTAATGCACAACCAATTATACATGAAACATGATGAGGTCTAAATGTTACCCCTCAAGAAAGATTTTGGAGTCACTGTAGAAAGGTCTCCAAAAACATTCACTCAGTGTTCAGTGACAATCAAAAAAGCTAACAATGTTGGGAATTATTCAGATCCAAAGTGGCAGCTGTGTTAGTCTAGTTCAGTAAAACAGACAAGGAGTCCTGTGGCACTTAGACTTTCAAATATATTTATTACATGAGCTTTCATGGGAGAAGTTCCTCCGTCTTCAAAGCATCTGACAAAGTGGGATTTTCTCCCATGAAAGCTTGTGCAATAAATACATTTATTAGTCTTCAAGTGCCACAGGACTCTTTGGGAATTATTAGGAAAGAGTTAGGGAATAAGATAGAAAATACCATATTACTCTCTATAAAAATCATGACATATCCATACTTGAATACTGCATGTTCATCTTGTTGCCCCATCTCAACAAAAGATACATTGGCATTGGAAAAAGTACAGAAAAGGGCAACAAAAATATCAGAGGTAGGGAACAGCTTCCATCTAAGGAGAGATTTATAAGACTGGGACTTTTCAGCCTCAGAAACAGATGATTAAGGGGGGGATATGATAGAGATCTATAAAATCATGACTGGTGTTGAAAAAAATAAATAAGGAAGTGTTATTTACTCCTCATAACAAAAGAACTAGGAGTCACCAAATGAAATGAATAGCCAGCAGGTTTGAAATGAAAAGAAGGAAGTATTTCTTCACACGATGCACAGTCAACCTATGGAAGTCTTTGCCAGAGGATGTTGTGATAGCAAACACTGTAACAAGTTTTAAAGGGGAGCTTGATAAGTTTGTGGAGGATAGGTCCATCAATGACTATTAGCTAGTCTGGCGAGGGATGCAAAACTATGCTTTGAAGTGTCTCTAGCTTCTGTTTGCCAGAAGCTGAGAATGGGAAACCAAGGATGGATCACTTGATGACTGCCTCATCTGTTCATTCCCTCTGAAGCATATGGGATTGGCCTCCATTGGAAGACAGGATACTGGGCTAGACATGCCATGTTCTGATCCAGTTTGGCTGTTCTTATGCTTTTAAATAGAGAGACTGTATTAGGAACCCCTGAACACAGTTCCAGTTTGTTCCATTATCTGAAGTTCGAGGTATCCTTATCCTACTGGTTAATCAAGATTCTTTTTTGAGTTGTTGCTCATGTACATTCCCAATTAGGTGTGCATTGTCACAGGAAAGCTTTTTGCCCTCAGCATATCCTGTAGGGCCAGTCCTGAGGCCCACTGGAGTCCCAAGGATATTCCACAGTATATGAGGTGCTGTTGACCTTATGACCCTTCAGTTCCTTCTTTCCACCCATGATGGCCACTGGAACTCTCACTTTGCTTGCTTTGTTGCAAGTGCCCTTTTTGAACTGTTCTCACTGAGCTATTGTGTTTTACATTGATTAGTTGATAAGTGTTAGTTAGATTAGTTGTTAGGGACTTTAGTTTTTGAAAGGGACATGTTCCCTGGAGGCTATGCCTCTGTCTCAGGGCTTCAAACCCTGCTCCTATAGAGCGACCAACAAGCATCTTAAATGCCTGGGGAGAGCTCAGAGATCAGCTAAGTTCTGCCTTTGCAAGTCTTTTAAGCCAAGGACTCAAAAGGACAGAGATATCCAGCTGAAGGCTTCACTCATAGAAATTGCATTAAGGCTGGTATCACAGCAGGCATGGGCCACGTCAGCACTGAGTTTATCAACGCAGGGTGCACAATCAGTACTGCCTCAACATTGGCACTTATTCCTGTCCACATTAGCTAACAGGAGGAAGCCACAGACTGATCGAGGTCACTTGCTGGTACCGTCCAAGAAGGTGGCACTGAGCAAAGTCTTGGACAGGGGTACATTGGCAACCAGCCCAACAGAGTTGCTTCCAAGAGATCCATCTCTGACTCTAAGCAGCAACGTTGTGGTTGCTGCTGACACCAGAGGCGTTTTAGGTGACAAGAGTCTTGTTGGCCTTGCCTCTGCCTCCTCATCCTGAGGTTGTCAGACAGGACACAGGCCTGCCATTGAGAAGTAAGCCTGTGATGGGCTCTCCATCATGGCACCACCTGACGCCCACTCTAGGAGATGGTGACACTGACAGTTGGCTCTCCACCCAGCACCCAGCTAGCTCTGGCATTGGCTACGGTACAGATCCGTGTCATCTCAGCAAGATTCTCCATCCTCGGTACCGATTGGACTCCTGCATGAACTACATTCCCTGTCCTCACTGTCTAGCAGATCTGGTGCCAGCACCAATGCTCCTCCTCAGGGTCTTTGAGTTTGCCAATGAAAAGGAAGCAGCACAGAACCCAGTTGCCACAAAAGGAGCACCTGGGTATATTGCACCAAAAGTCCTTGGTGTCAAAATGGCGATCGAGCTCCTCAGTTCAGTCCCTGACACTGCAGTGCTGCCGATGGCACCAAAGCACCTCAGATTCACCAGAGAGGCGTATCTCAAAGAGACCTTGGCACTGCACCAAGAACATGGCTGGCTCTCCATCTTCCTGGTCCTCCAGTAATGGGTCAGAGAAACCCCAAAGGAGGGAACACAGCAGACTAAGGCACAGGGAATCTGAGCCAACTCCCAACCTGCTCTTGAGCCAGTCCCCAGCATAAGGGTGGCCAGCCCAATGGTCATAGTGCCCCCCCCCAGGCTTTCCTGGTGGGGATGAGGCAACCTCCCTCAGGTCATCAGGGATGAAACCTGCACTGTCTTCCCCAACAACCTCACAGCTGTTGTGGACTGAGGAGGATTCAGACCCAGGAGCGGATCCTTCTGAGGTAACGCCTGCAGCCACATACCTATACTTTTCTTCTTGCTTGGATGAGGCAGTGGCCCAGGGACCCTCACCCCATTGAATTACTTCAAGGCCCACCAAGAGTTTTGAAAGAAGGCGGCTTCCAACCTGAGCTTAGAAGTTGAGAAATGGAGGAAAACCTCAGACTCCTTCTTTAATGTGCTGGCAACTTCAGCCCCAGCTAGGGTGGTTCTCCCAATGCATGATGGGATTCAGAAGATTGTGCATTCAGTTTGGCAAACCCCTTCCTCTGCACTCTCAACTTCCAAGGGGGCAGAGAAGTACTATGTGCCTGCTAACAGGTTCAAATACTTGTACACCCATCCTGATTTAGGCACCCTGGTGGTGGACTCAGTGAACCAAAAAGAAAAACAAGGTCAATCCGCTTCCACCTCCAAAAATAAAGATGCTAGGAGGCTCAACCTGTTTGGCAGGAAAGTTTATTTGACTGCTGCTATTCTGTTTAGGATTGTCATTAGCAGGCCCTTCTGGGGAGGTACAATTTTAACCTTACCCTACTTATTAATGAAGATTATATTTGCACCTGATAGTTCAGCAACTATTTTGCCTATGAAGCAACATAATTTTACTTTTCTCAGTGCTGTGGAGCATGTTCATTTTCCCGGGAGGATCCAAAAGTCAAATTAATTGTGAATATACTGCTGGATTTATCAATAGTCACTGCTCAAGCTGGTCATGTCAGGTGGCAGGGTTCTGCAGAGAGGTCTGTGCCGGGATGAAAAAAAATGGGTTGTGTTTATCTATTCAGACTATTGGTACCCACAAGTTAAAAATATCCCCTATGGCCTCTTGGGGGCAGGTGTTCATTACAAATAGACTTTTGAATATAGCTACTACAAATCTCACTGCTATTTTTATTCATGTGAGGAGCTGATATCGCCTGTGTCAGTGAGGGGCTATTTCCCATTGATAATGACTTTACCTAAAGAAAAAATCTTAGAATTGTGGCACTGGAAAATGTTTATTAAAAAATAAAGCCATTTCTCTGCTCAGTTTGGGAACTATTAAGTTCTGCAATGAAACGGCAATGCAGTGGGGGAGGGGAGAGGAAAGCTCCTGAATGAAGATGGCAGTCTGCCCCCACAAATGAAATCTGTCTTATGGAAATACTTTCAGATGACTCAGCCTCAGCAAGAAACAAATTGTTTTAACAATAGACTTAATTAGCTGGTATTTGTATTCCTTTGCAGCAAGTCCAAGTCCCAGTGCACCTGCTGGTAGACCTCAGTGAAGCCCTTCCATTTCCTGCAAAAGAGTGTGAAGAATGAGTGAAGCATTAAATAAGGACTTCAGTAGGTATGGCTGTTCCCTGTTGACTGCTAGAAACATCTCTGGAGGAAGTAGGTTGCGGGGGTGGGGGGGAGATAGTAGGCTTCTGAGTCATGTAGCTTTTGCAGCACAATCTTTTGTTAAACACAAAAAGAAATTAAATTCAAAGAAATAATGTCATTTCTGTTGTGTATTTGGAAGAACATCATTTAATGATTCCAAAAGAGATGTGGTTCTAATGTGCATGTATGTTTGTGTATACGCTGACATTTTCTGATAGCTAGTTCTTTATATGATTCCTTTTAGCTCTAACTGCACTATATTTAACACTAAATATAAATATGTGGCATGCTTTTTCATACCCAGTTTGACTTTTTTAAGATATGTAAGCAAATGCTTTCCCTTTCTCCATGCCCTCAAAACTACTTTTCTGTCCTAATACAGACCTGTCATTGCCAAAATTTCCTATTTTTGCACCCTGTTAAGAGTTCCCATGCACCACTATCTTTTACTAAGAAAATAACAAGATTCCAAAATTCATTTTATCTCATGTTTGCATGCAAAGCTGATGGTATCTTTTATTTGAACAAATTAGGCAAAAAAAAAAAAGTCAAATTGTGGTAATGATATAGTTGAAATACACATATTGAATGGTAAAAAAAAAAAAATTTGTAGTCAAGGCCACAGTGCCCTTGAAGTATGATTCTACCCTAAAATATGATTGATTGTACAAATGGAATCGAGAGGTTCCATGCCTCTTTCTCCATGGACCAGACCTAGTCTGGTATTGCAGAAGTAAAAAGAGAGAATTTCTTAAATGCCAGGTCTAATAGCTCAATCTGGGCTCCGGGAGTCAAGTATTTTCCCCCTTCTCATGCATCATTACCAGTAATAAAACCTCTGCAGACCAATTTATGCCCCTACTTGTGAATTTATAACTTAATGGATATCACTGGAAGACAATGGGCTTGAGAGCAGAATAACTTGGGAAATCATAACAGAGGTTAATAAATCTCAGTGTCAGGAATGTTTACACTGATATTAAGAATTTGAAAATTTAGGATGAATTTTCTCCCATTGTTCCTAGTTATAGACATGTTTTATGCTCATTAATCCCTTTCCTTCCTTAACGTTTACACCACGGGTAGGCAAACCCCAGTATGTGTGCCAACAGTGGCACACGAGCCCATTCAGAACAGCACGCAGCACGTTCTGTGGTGCCATGGAAACTGCAACTCCTGCCACTGAAAGCCACTCCAGGAGGCTTCATTCAGGGGCAGCTGCGGTGTATGGGGTCCCCACTATGCCCATGTAACAAGTATGTTGTAGACAGAAGCCACATAGAGCAGCTCCTTTCCGCAACATGCTGCTGCTAAAAGGAGCCACTCCAGGCAGCTTCTTTCCGAGATGTGCTTGGGGACCCCTGACAGGAACTGCTCTCGGTGGCTTCTTTCCTTGATATCCATTGGGATTCCTGTTCCCATGCATGTCACCAAGAGGAGCCACTCTGGGTGGCTTCTTTCCATGAGTGGCTCTTTCAGTGGCATACCTGGGAAGCACCTCCTCCACCCACATTCTAGCCATGGCAGCCTCCACATTTTCAGGTGGCCACCACTTTTCTTGCCTGAGGATGCCACAGGCAGTAGCTGAGGATCTGGGAAGGAGGGCCAGCACAGTGACTGGTGAAGGTTGCTGGCCCCTGTTACACCATGCAAATAATTGTGGACTTCAGGTCCTTCTTTGTCACTTGGGCATTGGAATATTGATGTTTTCCTTGTGGGGCAAACTATTCTTTCCATCCCACAAACTATTTTTACTGCTTTTCTCTCTCCTTCTGCTAATTAGGGATTATTATTTTGGTAGTATGTTCATTTGCTGGTACTTCATTATTCCTGGTGCATTTGTATCAGAGCACTTTCAAATAGGGATGAATTGCTTCCTCTAGTCCATGTCATGTTGTCTTGATTTTAGATGGACCTGGTAGCCCTACGTATTATTAGGTTTGTCTGATATATCTCGTTATAGGAACCTATTTTGAATTGCTTGTAACTTTACCAAACTTGGACAGTCTGGGCTGAAGGGTTCTATGCTCATTATAAACATGACTGAATATTTTTTTGAAAACTTCAGCCATTTCCTAGAACAAAGGAAATGAAACACATTATTTGCCCATGTTACAAAATTTGGACGACCTTTTCTTTGAGATACTCTAGGGACCCTCTGCTTTGGAGCAGAGTATTAACATTTGTCAGTGGTGGCCTTTGTATCAGATATCTTTTTATCTTTTGCTATACATGTGCAAATTTGGAAAAGTCAAAAGCCTTTAAATTTGCACATGCTCAGCAGTGACGTGCTAGATATTTGAATCTCTGAAGATTCTATGCACATTGGGCATGTTCCAGTATGGGGCTGAGCTGTGTTTCCCCTGCAATTGCAGTGCTGTGTTGTGTGTCCCTATCAAGGCTGATTCCCATAACTGAAAACAGAGAAGCTGTTTTTCTTGTGCTTTCAATGCTTCCCCTGCTGTCATCCAGGTAGTGTGGCAGAGGAATCCATTGTAGACAGGGCAGAACTGACAGCATTGGGAGCAGGGCAGGGGTGAGTATACTGGGATAATGGCGAGAGATGTAGGAGTGGGTGGGTGAGGGTCTGTGGCCTGCACTGTGCACAAGGGCCACAGACTAGATCAGTGGTTCTCAAGCTTTTACAGGTCGTGACATACTTGATGGCATATTGTGACCCCACAAAACACACCACCCAACCTTCCCCAGGCTAAATCTAGCCATTTCTTTGGCTCTCTGTGGCACACTTACCACTGTGTAGTGACATAGAAATGTCTCCTGACATAGTGGTTGAGAACCACTGGACTAGATCATCATATTGGTCCCTTCTGACTGTAGAGTCTATGAATCTATGATGTTTGGACTGGGATTGGGATTTAGTGGGGGAAATTGGGATTGGGAGCAGAAGATTAATAAATTAAATCATATAGAAACATCAGATCATCTAGTGTGATTTCAAAAAGGACTGGGAATGGCTGGGCAAGGAGACTAAAACTTAGGAGCCAACAAGGAAGACTGGAACTGGCTGGGCAGCAAGACTTGAACTGTGGAGCAGTGGGCTGAGAGGGAGATGATTCTGACAGGTGTGAAGGGCAAACTAGGACTTGAGCTGGGTAAAGAGACCAGGACAAAGAGGTGAGCTTCTGAACTGACAGGGGGAGCAACTAATCTGCATGGGTCCTGTATTAGCATGGATACAAAGAGCACAGTTAGCTGATTAGTATACTGGATGCACTGGGGCAAAGTATACTGGGTAACAGCATTTGGGGTTTCTTTTCTCACAAATCTATCAATATCTGTAATTCTACAAAAGGGAAATATGAAATACTGTCTTTGGGTAAACTGCTACTCTGTTTGTTTCAAATCCATCTGGGTTAGTTAAAGGGTGAAAGACACCCTTACTTAGAAAAAGATTTGTTAGAAAGGCTTCTGCATATTTTTGCCTGAAAGACTAAGAAAAACAGAAGTGGTGGGTTAGCATTGTTTCTGTTGAAACAATGCCTGCAGCACTTTGTCCCTCCCTCCTCTTGCACCTTCTGTTTGTTATAGAAATAACTGAATTAACTAGCTGCTAAAGGCTAAGAGAGCTGATAAACACTGAGCTAGGGAGAATTCCTTCTCCCTGAGCTGAAAAGAAGCAATGGGGTGAAGCTGGTGAATGGTGAGAACGGCCAGTGGTGAGCTGGGTAACACGAGAGACTGGAGGGCAGTGCTGGCAGACAGTGGGTGGAGCCAGCGGACAGTGAGAGTGGCCAGCAGTGAGCTAGGTGACGCAAGGGACTGGAGGGCAGAGCCAGTGGACAGTGAGAGTGGCCCGCAGTGAGCTGGGTGACACGAAGGACCGGAGGGCAGCGCCAGCAGGCAGAGCCAGCGGATGGTGAGAGTGGCCAGCAGCGAGCTGAGGGACAGGAGGGTGGAGCCGGCAGACAGCGGACAGAGCCAAGGAACTAGTTCTAGAGGATGGAGTGAGTGACCAGTAGATGGCGTCAGTGGACGGCTAGCGTAAAAGACACTCCCTACATACCTTAGGGTTGGTTGGGAGCCTATTTAGCACTGATTCTCCAGATCAGTGCCAGTTTTGCCATTAAGTTTGTATGTTCTGTTATGCGCTGTGGGTTATTGGGAATTTTGCTCTATACTAAGTTTCCTAGATAAGTGCTGATCTCTGTTATTCGGCCTTTTGCATTTTTGTTTTACTGCTATTAAAAGCTCCATTTACTACACTCAGACTCGTGCTTGCAAGTGGGGAAGCCTTACCCTTTGGGGTGTCCAGGGAACAGTGCAGGATTCCCAGAGATCTGGGTGGGGGCTCGAGCCAGTTGATGGTGCTGCATCATTGGGAAACCCCTAGATATAGAACCCAGCCCTTGTTCTGCCAGCCTGCCCTGGCAGAAGGGTTACACTGGTTTTCGCCTGAAATATTTTCTGGGGGGAAAAACCCCCCTAAGATTTTCCACAGAAAGCAGACACTTTCCACAGTGTTTTGGTCAGAAAAAGGCAATTTTCCATCAGAAAACAGTTTTGACAGAACATTTGTGACCAGCCCTAGTTTGCAGGTGTTTCCAGCCAGAATGTGAGTGCAGTGACCCAGCTGTTTGCAAGTAAGGCCATGTGGCCAGTACTCTTAGCAGGATTAAATCAGGCCAAATGAGTTTATCAAACAGGAAACAATTCCTTTGCCACTGATATTTGCATTGAAAGTAGTTTGAGACAGAAAAACTGAAGCATGAATATACTTCTGTACTCTCCACCCTGCATTTCATAGTGCTTTTTCAATGCCTGGCTGCACATAGGGGCTCAGGAGAATAAAGCGGTGAGTTTTTGTCAGTAACTGTCAAATGTAGAAATAAACAACTTCAAGCTATAAAACTTCACTTGATTTGTATCTGCTTGCTCTGGCCACATCCTCTATTTACATGGCACCATAGGAAATTATTTTTAAATGCTAAAGTTTAAATTAACACATGATCCTGCAGGCTAAATCTGTTCCAAATGATAACATTTCCACTGTAGTTTGTTTGCAATGCCTCAAGAAATGTGGCTGATTGGAGTGATTTATTTATTTCCCCTCAGGAATGAAAACGCCTAGAGCTTATGTGAAATCTGTGCAAACAGTCTAGAGGAAAAGCAGTCAATGTCATAAGCACACCATATCTGCAATCATGGAAACAACTGATAACACCTTTCTCATCTTATCACCTCCAGAATAGGCTTTTGGTATCTGATGTAAAAAGGGAAGACTCTCTAGGGTGCTACCCTACATTAAAAATTTAGCAATGAGGCCAGGCAGTGCAGTCTAAAGAAGTTGTTCCTTCAGCCCTTATTCATTAGCTCTTCTTAGCCTGTAATGTCCTATTAATTGGGGTGGAAAAGGAGACTTTGGCTTGAAAGGTGGAAGAAGGGTACAGAGGGCATGGAAGTGGCTGTGGGGAGATGCTGGGGTGTGAAATGAGTGGTAGATGATGTGTGAAGACCAGACTTAACCTCAAAGTTGAGGAGGACAGGTTCTTCAGTGCATGGCACGGTACTGTGCCTGGCCATTGCAAGTGTCAGGGATCAGGATGTTTATACATTTTAGTTGCTGTAAATGAGAATGAAGTATGATGTGCTCCCAAAAACGTGCAACAGACTAACCAATATGTAGATCAGCATTTGGAACAATGATTACTCTTCCTTGTCAGGGCTGGAATGATGTATCATATAGTGTGATTGGACTGGGGTGCTTTTCTTCAGGTATTCATTTGAATTATGGGAAAGGCCATCCAAGATGTTTACTCTTTTCTTCAGCATCCCATGTCTCAGATCCAAACAAAAATGAAGGTAAAAACATTTTTAAACAAAAGCAATAAGGCCTGATAAGCACCTGCCAAAACGATCTTTACATTCCTCCAAAACATCTGATTCAATCTGCTGTGTTGAGCAGGGGTGAGATAAAGTTTGGGTGTAATCTCTGTCATCAAGGAAGAGAACAGAATTCTGAGCGCATTTCATATTATGCTCTTATCAGTTCTCTAAACAGTTTCCCATCTACATTGCACAAGCAGCAGTGCCCAAATCATATGGTTGGATCACCTTCACGCATAAAATAAATAAGAAGTGGGCTTGATATGAGCAGGGAAAATCCTTAGGGTTAGAAAATAATTCAAGATCACCAGTGACTTAAAGCCACCCAAAAGAAATGTTCAAAATTATTTGGAGCAATGCCATGAACCTCTGTCACTCAAAGCACCTGATTCAGGAGCATCTTGTGACCAGTGGTATGAAAGCTAGGTGGTCAATCCGACAAACCTATAGAAAGCTGCCTTATGTCCATCACTTCACTATCATTCAGCACCCAGGCTAACACTATCTGTTAACAAAGAAAATGTACTGTATTAGAAGTAAGTTCTTATTTATTTATTTTTTAAAAGTTGGGTTTTTTTTTTTTTTTTTTGCAGTCTGGTCAATTTTTCATTCAGTGTATTTCTAATTCAAAAGTAAATATATGACCTGCCTCCATAGTGACTAGCAGAGCAAATCAGCTCGGCCAATGGTAAATTTACTGATAGCGTTTTGAATAGTCTCTGCTGAGGTGTAGTTTCCAGTGTTGATTTTTTTTCCCCTCTGCCTTTCAAAATGAAATATAAGCATCTCTTGAATTCCCCAGCACCAGAGAATAACACTGTATGAGAGAGCAAAGGCAATCTGCCAGGAGTCTTGCATATTGCCTGATATCTGGCTGGTGGTGCTGGCAGTTGTTTTCTGAGAAACCACAGAAATAAAAAGCTCTGTGAGGGGCAACTGAGCTAGTACATCTACGGGGCATAGGCAATTGATCAGCTGTTAATGCTGATCATATAAACAGGTGTTCCTGGTATAATCACTCCAGGGCCCAATCCAGGTTAAAATCTCCTTCCTCTTCAGAAGGCAATGGCTGATTTGTGGCAGACCAAATTATGTCCCATAGCAATAAGAAGCTCCACAGAAGGGAGCTGCCCACTCAGTGGTTAAAGTATAATTTGGTGGGCCCCAGAACCCTCCTACATTTCCAGGCCCCCTTCACCCAGCCTATCTACTCCCCCCCCACACCTGGCCTCCACCTCAGCTACTGCCCCCCCAAAATGCCTATGCCCCATCAGACCCCTCTTTCCTCACATCCTCCCCAGCCCACTATCCTGACCCCTTCTTACCACCCCCCACCTTTTTCCCGCTGGCTGCCTGACTGTCCCCAACTCATCCAGGGCCCCCTTACCTGGTGGGGCAGGGAAGAGGTGTATGGGGACTCACGGCCTCTGCTGAGGTGGCCAAGGAGCCGAGCCGGGCTGGGGCTGGGGGAGGGAGGCTGCAGCTGCAGACAGGGGCATCGCTGGCGCCTGACACATGGGGCATATGCCCTGCGTCTGGGTGCCAGTGCCCCGAGCGTCCAGGCTGGCCCGTCCTGGAGCAGGGACGCTGGCCGGGGTGCCCTCCATAGTGCCTGCATCTCCTGGCCCCAGCCCCAGCTGGAGATTGAGGCTGGGAAACCCACAGCTGTGCCTACTTCTCCTGGCGCAGAATCGAGGCTGGATGCCCTCGGGGGCGCCTGACTCTCCCGGCCCTGAACCCAGTCAGGGATCTGGGGCCAGGCTGGAGGCGGCAGGAGCCTGATGAATGATCGGGCTGGGGTGCAAGATCGTGGCCTAGGGGGCATGGCCCAGGCTCAGGAAGTGGGGCCTGGGGCTGTGCCCCAGGTCTTATTCCAGAGCAGCAAAGTTCCTGGCTGTAGGGCTGGTTGGCAAAATGGGACATGGGCATGAGACTTGTTCCAGGCCATGTGCACTGCCTGGGCCCAGCAGGTGGGGGGGGGGCTGCCGCAGGCACTGAGAAATGGGGAGAGGGGTGGCTCCTGCCTGCAGCCCCTTGAGCTGGCCCTGGGGGAATGCCCTGGAAGGCTGCCCCCTAAAAATGGAGGGCCCTGGAACGAGTTCCGGTGTGTTCTGGCTTTCTTTACCTCTTGTGTCCAGTGATCACATGAATGAACTACTGGTCTTGCTTGTTCCAATACTCCCTCTCCTGCCAATCAATCTGCACTGTTTCTGCCATCAGTTCCATATTTCATGGGAATCATAATTACCTTTGCTGTTGTGTCCTTGCAAAATGAGTGATTTGGAGGTGGTTTATGGGTCACAATGATTTTAAAATATTAGACATGGGAGCTGGAAAAGAAAGTTCTCACTGTCTCCTTTCCGTGCTACTGTGAGTGGTCTCTGCTATAAGGGATGAGAGTTTCCCACTTCTCTTACCTTTTGTTTTGAGGGTGGACTGCATGACCCTCTTATCACCTCACTATTGATCATCACAGCTTCCAGCTCCAGGGAGAGCATATTGGGATCTACTACTGGTCCCAGAAATTCCTCCTCCCTTACAGAACGTCAGCCAGATGTGAGATGCCAGTCCTACAGGCTTGATTGTAACTTTGTGATCAGGCATTCCACCCTCACACACAGAGCAAACCCATTTACTGTTTAAGGAAGCAGCAGCATTTTTTCTTGGAATCTGATGTGGTTATGGAGTCAGTTTTTCATAGGAAAAGGCCCCAGTCTATACAAGAATTAAATTATTCTGCTGCCAAATCTAGTGCATCCAAGTAGAATTACAGTGCCCAAAAGAAGGATTCTTCTTGTCTGCTGCTCAGGAAAATACAGCAATGCTGCAAAGAACTCTGTTGTCAATGATTTGCAGACAATATATTTGCTAGTTGATACCCATGCTGCCATCTTTGTGTTGGCTGTTTCTGTGGAACATGATTTTGAAGTGCTCACACTTCATTTTCATAACTTGTTCAAAACTAAAATAGGCAGCTATGTCTAATTATGCTAACTCTTCCTGTATGCGTAATTACCAGTTTCCTAGCAGGAGGTAAGAGAGGCAATTTTTTTCTTTCTCATCTCCTTATTTAGGACTCAGTTAATGAAAGCAGATTGGCCCACCATAATTTTACTTGTTAGCATAATTTATGTTCTTTTCCAACATAAATTAATATCTTTTACTGCTCCATTAGAACCTTTCAGCATTGAACATAGAGAGACCCTGACAATCAGATAAAGGCATCCCCATTCTCTTGCAGACCAGTTGTCTTTTGTGTGAGACTGAGCTAAACTGTTTCCATCCATTGGAGGTTTAAACCTCTAGTCAGGTTTCTTTTCCCATTTTTAGGGTGATGGTATATCTGGGGACTGCATGGGTACACAAGGGCTGGGGTGAGGTGATAAGGAGCCTCTTCACTAAGCCTGGGTCTAGAGACAATGCCGCCCTGATGTCAGAACTGGGATCATGGTATGTCTGACACATAGGATGGAGCAAGAGTCGAAAGCCAGGCTGTGTCTGATATCAGGAGATGAGAGCCTGGGTGTAGGAGCAGATGTAGGTTATAAGGGATGTAGTCCTAAGCTGGGAAAACCCAGCTGAATGGCCAACTTTCTGTTTTGGTTTAAAAGCAAGTAGGGACCAGTCAGAACACCCCGAGTTCTGCCAATCGCAAGACTCGAAACCTCTGTTGGAGTTGGGCTTCTAGTTCTGGCAATAGTTAGCAGGTCACTGGGTGGGCAGCCTGGAATGTACTGGCTCCTAAGTGCCTTATAGAGCTCAGTTCATGACCTGCAGTCCCTGACATCTGAGTGCAAGGACTGCGAGGGTAGTGGTGCTGCCAGCACTGGCCTCTCTAAAGTGGGGGCCAAGGGACCCTTGAGTGGCTTTCTTCTGTGCCAGCAGAACTGGGCACATGCAAAGGGGGAAGCAAATTCTATACACTCTTCAAGATTGATACCCTCTACACGTCTCCTTTTCTCACAGCTCTAGAAAACACTGGTCTAGCTTCAAACGCTGTGTGACCTGGACTTCCTACTGGGGAGATGTATCTTTGTATTGCCCACAAAGCAGGGCTTTGTCTCAGTCAGCCTGCAGTCTGTTTCTTTTTCTGTTTCTCCAGTGCTGGTCCCATGCTATTGTATTGGGTCTTCCAGTCCGAAGAACTGCAGTTGTCAGAGAGAGGAAGCAATTTGGAGGGCTGATCAGTCAGCTAGTATGGAGGTTGTAAAATTCACCTCAATGTCCTTAATTTATCATATCTTCATGATGGTCCATGCTTTGTCCAGGTCTAGTGTTCTCAACTCTCACTGACTTCATTGGCTGCTTGTAGAACTGAGTTTAGTGTGTAGTAGCAATTTTCATTCCTTCATCAAATACTGTGGGAAGTGACATTGGAAAGGAAGTTGGAAATCTGGGATAGAGGTGAATTTAGAGAAGTGCTAGCCTCTGGAATTGGAAACAAGTTTCTTTCCCGTCCCATCCCCATTTTACTTCTCTGTCTTCTGCAGTGATCTCTCAGATCCCCAGTAAGCAAGATAAACATTCCCTTGCAAAACGGCCACCTGCAAGATCAGCTTTTTTTTTTTTTTTTTTTTTGCTGAAAGTTAAAAGTAGGTCAAACAGGCGATAGGTATTTCTGAGATACCCAAGAGTAACTAGTACATGTAGGTGCTGGCCTACTCCAGGTTAGTGCTCTTTTTCTGACTAAGCCCCCTCCAGCTTCCTTTTGATTACCAAAAAAAAAAGTGCATTGTTTGCTGAAGAGAAAAGAAACCGCTAAAATTTCCTTTAGCAAAGGTAGTGCAGTTTTAATACAATTTCTATCTAGCCACACACACCTACATCATAACCACCCCCTTTACTTTTTCATAGCTTTGCAGAATTGTATTTAACTAGATCATCAACTCTTAACTGAGATCATGTTCTGTCAGTTGTGTCAGTGTTTCCTGCTATCACTCAATAAGTCTGCTTAAGACTGAGTGATTGTTTTGCAAATGGATATAAATTACATTTTGGGTAGATCCAAAGGGTCAGCCGTGTTAGTCTATTTTAGTAAAACGAACAAGGAGTCCTGTGGTGCTCCTTGTTTGTTTTTACTTTAGGTAGAGATTATCTTGTGGTTTATTCCATCTTTGGAGATCCAGGTCCAGGACTATTTTAGATCACAGGGGGAATTACTTTAGTTGCAGTCAAACAAGGCTCAAAGGTGCCTAATAGAATTAGAAACTCAATTTTCTATTCAATGGGAATGGAGCCCTGGATTCCTGTAGAGTCTTTTGGAAATCCCAATGCCAGGAGTTATTTGTTTGTATTATAAAATTACTATGTTGTTGGAACACAACACACTTCCAGATCCCAGCCTCTACATCTAGCAGCAAAAATGAAATGGGCAATGCAGCAAAATCCCCAGTCACCCTTTTGGAGAAGTTTGTGGAAAGGAAATAAAACGGATGGAGAGGCATTTACTACTGGGAGTAGAGGGGGGAACTTTTGCAACTCATTCTTTCCCCTGGTCTATAGCAGAGCCCTGTGATCAAAAGATGATGTTCAAAAGCATTCACAAAATCACTGCCCAGTTAAAAAAGAAAAAGAAAAAAACAAAACAACCTTTTATCTGTGTACATTATACCACACTGAGTGTGAAATCAACCTTTTCAGGCTTAGATAATGGATAAAATTAAAGAGCAAGAGTGAGACAAATGTTCTTGGTAGGACAACAAGAAGGGAACAACACAGTATATACAGTTCTCTACTACAAATCCATATGATTGTTTTATACATCAAGTTGTCTCATCTGCGAGGCTTGTTTCTGGGAGCTAAATAAATAGTCTGATCTGGCCTCCTGCCAAAAATACACTGTCTAGGAACTGGTGAAACATTCCTCTCCTAATTTTTTCTGCATGGTCAAGTATGCGAGGTAATTGGTGGTGCCCCCAGTCAAGGTCATAGGAAAGAATCTGAAAAAGCAAACCATCAACTTATGTTGGAAAAGGCAAATGGAAAACCTGTTTTATCTCAACATCTAAGCAGGGAGCCATTCACATAGGAATCAGCAAATGAAGCCAAATACAGAAACTGAGATTCCAAAGCCTTACCCTTTACATATATAGATGCCTTCACCAGAGAGGAAGCATTTTTATACTGGCTGACACAGTAACCTCAGTGGAATCACACTCTCGTGTGCAACCTGACTGCCTCCTACTTTGAACACCCTCTTGGGAGGGGTTAGATGATCCTATTCAGATTTAATGAGGGTTTCTGGATGGATGATGCCCCTTCATCCATTTCTGTATAATTGTGTTGTGTCTTCCTCCTGATTATTTTCAAAATCTGAACTTTTCTATACCAGTAAAGTGCTCTCTGTCAGGCCCTCATCATCTTCTATTTTGATTAGTGCAAAGTTGGTGTTGGTCTCGTCCAGATGATTCAAAATGTGTTTGCTCAAACAAGCAAAAACAAAACCCCAACGGTTCCCTGGCCATCAGTCTAACTATGTGCTTCTCCTCTGTCTTTGAATTCCCATCCTACAAAGGTCCAGGCTTCTTGTGCTGAACAGACTCCTCCTTACCTTTCACCCTTCCATGTTGCTGTGTCAGCCTGTGAGATGCTGACTGCCAACATGTCTCATTGACTTCAAAGCTAAAATGGAGGGTGTTCAGAAGTTGTCAGGAGTATGTGGTATCTCAAGTGTTCAGTTCTCTGAGGAGCTGAATGGCTTGACTGTCACTGACTTGAGTAGGAATTGTGGCAAACAAAATCTGGTCTGGGAGGTTTTTGCTCTGAAACATTGAACAGACAAATGGAAATGAGCATGCTCACTAGGGAGGGATCTAGAATTGTGCATCTAAAACTAGCCTGTATTTGCCAAATGATCTGCATTTTTGGTTCAAGCAGTGTAATCCATCCTTGTTTTATTTACTATTATGTTAGGCATGCTTTAGGCAGATTTTGTGCAATATATTTAAAGCCATGGGTTTAAACTACTCTGATAGTCACTGAGCTATTTTAAAGCAAGAAGAGCTGGTATACCCTAGAGGACAGAGAGCCAAGGGAAGGGGCAAAGTCACTAGGAAAAAAAAATTACTCATTCACATTTATTTGTAGAAGCAACAAAATAGTGTTCCTAAGAAACCAGTGTGGACAGTAAACTTGCCTCGGGTCAGGGTTAATGGAACTTACCACTAATGTGTTTTTTCAACAGCTTGTGTAATTCATCTATTCATCTATTTCCCAAGCGACCTGTACATGATTCAAAAAAGGCTACCCGTGAAATATTGAGCTTTGCCAAGCTCATATTTAGAAGGTAATGGGATTTTATTATAAATAATACTTTTATGGGCTAAGGTATTCTTTTTTATGAGTTAATATTTCTTCCCCAGTGGTTTTTAAATATACAGACCTGTTCCATTTTGAACTTTTTTCCTGCACCCCCTTTGACACTATATACTATTAAGCAGTTTTAAAAGTTGATAGAATTATTACAAACAAAGCAAAACTCCTAGAACTAACAATTGTGTCTGCAGTGTGCAATCTCAATAGCTTGATTTTGTGTTGTAGCCCTCCTTACCATTGTACTGTAATACCTAAATTAGGCTTGGATCATGTGAGGTGCTGAGCTCCTTAATATCCTATTGCATTTCAGTTCATGAGTACTAAATTAACACAACATGCAAAAGATTAGGGGGAGGGCAATAGATTGCACCATTGTATTGCTGGACTTCACCACTGTTCATACCCAGAAGATACTATATCAGGGTCATCTTCACCTTGCTCTCATTTGTTATTGTTATGTGTTTTCAGTGCTATTGTGGATTGATGCCATTTAGGATGTCTTAGTATTTTGTGGGGAAAGAGCAGAATATAATGAGAATTTAAGAGAAGAATCTGACTTTAAGCCTTTCATGCTGATTTAGGGGCTGGAAGTGAAGAGACATAAACAGACAAATCTTAGAAAGGATAACAGAGATTTGGAAGGGAAATGGCAGATTACTTACCTGTAAATGTCCTCCTTTGAGATCCATTGGTCACACACATTCCTTACTAGAAGATGTTTACATGCCACAGTGCACGTTTGCCTGGAAGCTTTTTGCCCTAGGCTGTCCCAATAGGGTCAGTGGCCAATGCCTCCTCTGAGCTGCACATATACGTGGCCCTGGATCCTCCCCCCCTTCAGTCCCTTCTTTCCGCTAACTCTAAAAAGCGGGGACGGAGGGAGGGTGCGGAATGTATGTGAGCAGCCCATCTCGAAGAAGGTCGTTTACAGGTAAGTAACCTTCTGTTCTTCCTCGAGTGCTGCTCACATACATTCCCAATTAGGTGACTTATGAGCCGTGTTAGGATGGTGGGCAGAGTTGTGGTTTTCCCGCCTACAGAATGCCTCTGCCGAAGGCAGCATTGTCTTTTGCCTGTTAAACAAGGGTGCAGTGGGATGTAAGGGTATGCACTGCAGACCAGTTGGCTGCGCTACAGATATCCTGGATTGGGACCTCTGTAAGAAAAGCCGTGGACGATGCTTCCTCTCTGGTTGAGTTGACTGTGATTCTGCCCCATGGCAGGAGTCCTTAATATAACTCATTATCCATGAGGAATTGCATTGAGACATAATTGGTTGGCCCTTCATATGCTCAGCGGTTGCTACGAAGAATTGGGTTGTCTTGTGGAAGGGCCCTGTCTGTCTGGCATAGGTGGCAAAGGCCCTCCTAACGGCGAGGGTATGCCACTTTCTTTGGTTTTCTGTGACCTTTGGTCTGAGAAGAGCACCGGTAGGAAGATTTCCTGGTTCACATGTAAAGGTGAGACTACCTTAAATGAGAATGCAGGGTGGGGATGAAGTTGCACCTTGTCCCTGTGGAATATCATGTATAGTAATTCGGGTGATAGGGCTTTTGGTTTTGAAATCCTTCTCACTGATGTGATAGCCACTAGGAAGGATACCTCCCAGAACAGGACTAGTAATATATGTGACTCCAAAGTTTCAAAGGGTGGCCTTGTCAACCCTTCTAGTACTAGTCCTATGGGGAGATTGGTTCCTCGGTCTGGGAGTAGAGTCCCTCCAGCCCCTTAAGGGACCTAGCCATCCCTAGATGAGTGAAGGGGGTGACCCCTTTGCCGGAACCATGAAAGGCTGACGTGGATACTAGGTGGACCCTGAGGGAGGATAGTGACAGGCCACTCTCCTTCAGCTCTAATTGATAATCAGTATGGTCTGGATTTGGGCAGATTCTGGGGTTATCCCTGGGGATGTGGCCCAGGGGGAGAACCATCTTCACTTGGCCCTGCAGGACGTCCTCATGGAGGGTTTTCTACTCGTGACCAGTACCTGTTGGACCTTTCTGGAGCAGGTCTGTTTGGCTGGGCTCAGTCATGTAGTTTCCCTGCCGTTAAGTGGGAGAGGGGCTTCAAGCCTGGGTGCCAGGGGCAACCCAAGTCCTGGGTTAACAGGTCTGCTCATAGTGGGGGTGTTATGGGAGGAGCCACTGCACGGTTGAGTAATATGCTGAACTAGGTCTGGTGAGGTCATGCTGGAGCTATCATGATGATCACTGCCCTGTCCTTTTTGATCTTTAGTAGGGTCCTGTGTACCTGTGGAATGAGAAAAAAGCATAAGCAGCGGGCCTTCCCAGCATATCAGGAGGGTGTCCGCTGAGGATCCCTTGTCCCTGCCCCGGGCGAGCAGAACAAGTTGCATTTGTGGTTCATCTGTGTTGCAAAGAGGTTATGGAGGGGTGTTTGTTACCCCTCAAAGAGTTGGGTCATCACCACTGTGTGTAAGGCCCATTTGTATTGGTGGAGAAACTGCCTTCTGAGGCTGTTTACCAGGCAGTTGCTTGCACTGGTCAGGTGAGCTGTCTTCAAGTGGAAACTGTTCTGTAATGCCCACCCTTCCTGCATACAGCTGGTGAGCAAGCTCCTCCCATCGGTTGAGATACAACATTGCAACTGTGTTGTCTCTGAGAGGTTGTCCCATCTTTCCCCTGAGCCTGTCCAAGAACACCCAGCACACTAGATGGATTGCCCCTGAGTTTATTCACATTTAAATGGAGCGTGGTATTCACTTAAGACCAGGATGAGATGTGGGCTCATTGATGGGCTTTGGACTTTAAAGGGTATTCCCTGGCATACAGAGTCTGGATCTTGCCAGATTGTCAGGGAGTTTAAATCCTCCCCAGGTACAGTGAACACCTGACCCACGGAGGGTATCTGGGGCCAGGATGCCCACACCAGTCAGGATTGCAGGGGTCTTATTTGGAGGCTTGCCATCATTATCATGTATGTGGAGGGTGCCATGTGCCCCAGTGTTTGGAGGTGCAGTCTTGCTGTTGTGGTGCAGGCGTGGTGAAGTTCTGAAGTCATGGTAGACATCAACTGAAATTTAGGAGGGGGAGGCTGGCCCTCACCCTCCCTGAATTTAAGTGTACCCCTATAAACCTTATTTCCCTTTGTTGGGATTACTTCTGGATCTAGGAGGAGACCCAATCTGTTGCACAGCCTTTGGGCCATGCTGATGCTGCACTTGACCTGGACTTGTGAACTGCCCTGATGGGCCAGTTATCCAGGTAGGGGAAGATTCGGGCCCCCTTGTATCCTGAGGTGGACTGCCGCTACTGCCATGCACTTTGTGAAGACCCTTGGAACTAGTGGGAGGCCAAAAGGCCAGGTTGAGAAGTGGAAGTGTTTTCTCCGTTATTGAATGGTAGTAAGACCAAAACACAGAAGGTTCCTGAGATATGGAAATATGCGTCTCTTAGATGGGGGTGGGGGCTGCAAACCAATCTCCTGGTTCCAGTGAGGGAATGATCTGAGGTAAAGAAAACCATTCAAAACTTCATCTTGCGTATGTATCTGTTCAGGGCTTTTAGGTCTAGGATAGGTCTTAGATAGCCGCTTACTTTTGGGACCTAAAAGTATTGTGAATAGAAGCCTTGTCCTCTCTACTTTATGGGTACGTGTTCCATTTACCCCCAAGTCCAGGAGCTTGCGGCTTTCCTGGTCCAGGAGGGGCTTGTGTGAGAGGTATCCAGGGGGGTTATGAGGGGGTGGTTTTCGTTCAGAGGGGTCTGGCCCTGAGTTGGATGGTACAGCCACGGGAGACTGTGTATAGTACACAGTGGCTTAATGTGATTTTGGCCCAGTAGTGACAGAACTGGGCCAGGTGGTTTCAAAATGGCTTGGCAGAAGAAGTAATTCAGCCCTTTGGTGGGATGTCAGAACCTCCACCCATGGTTATGTGGGGGCTATTGTTGCTCTGGTGTCTGGGCTGTTCATTCCCTTGGCTACATGCCAGCCTGCTGACCTGGCTTCTGTCTCTGTCCCCAGCTCTGTAGCAGAGTTAGAAGGACTGGAACTGCTGGCGGCATGAAACCTACTATTGCTTCTGCTGTTATCACTGCTGATGTGCTGTCCGTCGCTTCTGCAAAGAGGAATGGGCCTTTAAATGGAAGGTCTTGAGTGGACTGTGGTATCTGTGGTGAAGAGCCCAATCCCTGAAGCCGTGCAGATGCTTGAATGGCGATGGCCAAAGGTATCCCCCTGGTGGCTGTGTCCAATGTGTCCCCTGAAGAAAGCCATGTCACATGGTCCAGCAGCAAGCCTTCTGCGAAGAGCATGTTGTAATCTGCCATATGGTTGGACAGGATGGGATTCCAGAATGTTGAGACCGTATCTGCCCATGAGGGCTTGACGGTTTACTGTGTGGGGTTATAGTGCCATAGTAGAATAAACCTTTCTGCCAAAAATGTGCAGCTTTTGGTGCCTTTACTTTTGGGGGTGGAGGTGGATTGGCCTTGCCTCTCCTGCTGGTTGATGGTCTTGATTACCAGGGAGCTCAGTGTGGGGTGCGTGAATAGGAAGCCAAACTTGTCTGCTGGGCAGGGCTGTCCCTAGGATAGGGCAAGAGGGGCAGCCACCCAGGGCCCCACACTTTGGAGGGTCCTGTGGGGCTGCACTGCTGCCACTGCCCCAATGTCAGGGACTGGGTGAGCTAGCCAAATGTGGCAGCCCGGTTCAGAGGGCCAGCTCTACTGTAAAGCCAGAGGAGTGGCTGGGGTGAAAGTTGCTTGAGGCAGTAGATCAGCATTGCAGCAAAAGTGAGTCATTAGGACTAACAATGGGGTGCTAATTGTTGTTCAAACAAACTCTGTGCCTCCTCTCTGATTCAGTATCTCTTGGGCTTCTCTCATTCATATGAAAAGGACTGAGGTCACTGGCAAGCAACCTTTGTGTTTTTTTTATCAACAGACCCAATAAAGAAAAGAAAAAACTGTGAACACCCCTATTCCACCATTTCTGTGAAATGGGGATTGCAGTTATTTTCGCAAATTAGGACTTGCCTCTTTTTTCAGTGGGTTGAGAATTCCCTTGCTTGCAACAAAAGGTATAACTTGTAGCTTTTAATAAAAACTCCAGAGATTTTTTTGACTGATAATTAAAAAGAGAATAGAAAAACAAACTGTTCTAGTAGGAGCTTGTGTTACAAAGTGTGGTATTTTTTTAAAAGTTAGAAAGCCTAAGTAACAGAATCAAATCCAGCTTAGGGATGGATATGCTGGAAGGAGACGTTATAACGAGGTCCTACTCTGAAGGTGGGGGGGGAGTGGATAGCCCCATTGTGTTGCTGCCTTATGCACACTGCCAGGGGTCACCAGGCCAAGCAGAGAGGGCTAGCACCCCTTCAATCATAATATTGTGGACAGTTGTGTGTCAATGGAAACTCATGCAGACTCAGGGAGCAGATGAAGTGCAAAGGTGAAAGTGGAACCCAGAGGGGCTGCTTCAGTTCCTGGGATCTGGCAGTGGAGAAGGGAGCAGGATCTGGAGGGACTTGGACAGGCTCAGCAGCAGACAGGATCTTCCATAACCTTTCTTTCCAGCCTGGCATTGGCTCTCTTCTCCTTCCCCTGTCACAGCACTTCCATCTCATTTCTCCACCCAGTTGTGACACCCATTTGCAAGGAGCTCCCATACACACACTTCAGGCTACTACATGCAATTTTAGAGACTTTACATACTTCCTGATTTGAAACAGGAGTCTGGCATGTGGGATCACCCTCTGCAAGTTCCATGTAGGTGATCTCAAATTAGGTGTATAAGTTTCAGAGATGCAATAGAAGCCTCAAGAGAAACGATGAAAGACATGAGGGATTGCCCCCCCCCCCAGACCCTCCCCCTGCAGCCATGGTCACTGTTCAATATTCTGGCAGCGACCACTTTTTTTCAGTGGAGGGTCACCGCACACCAGAGGGGTCCAGAGCTAGGTCCCGAGGAAAAAGTTTGACAACCAGTGACTTAAGGGCGGCTGAGAAATCAGACCCTGCATTCCTGTTCCACCACTTTAGGTCAGCTTGCCTGGTCCCTGGCATGGGACGGCTAGTGCAGGTGTCTGCCCCTCCAGTTCCCTGAGGAAGGTGAGTGGGGGCCCCACAGAGGGCGGTTTGCGTAGGGCTCTGCACCCCCCATAGGGACGGCCCTGCCACTAGGACATGGTACTTCCTTTTTGTTCCCTTTGAAACTGGTGGGACTGAGACAGGGGTCTGCCAGTGGGTGCAGGCTATCTCTGGGACCCCCTTGTGGATGAGCACTGTCACCCTTACTGGTGACATGGGTTCTTCTATGGAACGAAGTTCTCCTTGACTGCCTCTATGGGAGAGTCCAGATTCGATACCATGCACCTTAAAAGCTCTTGGTAGGCCCTCAGGACTTCCCTGAGTGCCAGGAATGCCTGGTATGTAGCCTCATCTGGGGAGGGTGGAGGGGGGTGAGGACACGCCCCTAGAGTCTTCTCACCCCAGTCCTGAGGGTCCTTCTCCCAGGTTTGAGCCTGCGTTGGACCCTTTTGGCTCCCAGGCCCTCAGGAGGTGGTGGTGGTGGGGTTCCTGAGGAGCCGGTGAAAAAAGGGGGTCTCTGTAATAGGTGTCTCTGAAGCCTCAGTTGGTCTGCTGTGTGGGCCAGACCTTCAGGGTCTGTGCTGAGGAGCACTTCCTACTCTGTGCAGAGGAGCTATCTGCTCCTCTGTGCAGTGATCTGTGCAGGCAGTGTCCCTTCTGCACAAGTGTCTTGGAGCCCCAGTCAGTCCCCTGCATGGGCCAGCCCTTAAAAGGCCTGTGCCACAGGGGTCTGTGCTGTGGGGTGCTTCCTATTCCATGCAGAGGTGCTAACTACTCCTCTGTGCAGGGTACTGTGTGGGGAGTGCCTCTTCTGCACAGGCTTCTCGGATGCTCTGTGCCAGGAACGCTGCACCAATGCAGGCAGCGGCGAAGCTTCTTCATGGATTACCTATGCCAAGTGGATAAGGGGGTGCGGGGTGCTTTCTGTGCTTCTCTGCTGGTCAAGTCGAAGGCTGTGCTGTGGAAAGTCCTGGTCAAGATTGCACTCCAGGCAAGGGATGGGGAGCAGCTATGCAAGGGATTCCCTGCATGCTCCAATGGCAAGGGGGCATGTCAGAGCCCATTCATGGGATGAGTCCCCGTGCTGCCTGTCAGTACCCTGAGCAGGTTCCTTCTGTGCCAGGGTGACAGTGGTGGCTTGTGTTGCCAGGCAAATCCTTGAAGATAGTGCTGGTTTTTCCCTGGTACAACTGATCCAGGTAGGGTGGGGGTTGGCAGCTGGCAAAGCATTCTAGCTGCTTCAGAGGCCTCTGGCATGGACAGTGCTATGAGGACATGAGGCCTCTGGCCCTGGGTCTGGGGGTCTCCTCCAGTCTGCGCCAGTGATCCCAGCCCGTGCCAATGTCGAGGCTTCTCTCGATGTGTCGGAGGTTTCTGTGCTGGGTGCTCCTTTGTCTCCAGTGCTGAGGATGGCACAGAGGCAGGGCGGAGGGTGTCCCCCAGTGCAATGGTGTGGAGGGGGTTCTCCTGCTCCCTTAGTGTTCTTGGCTCAGAGGACCAACAGATGGGATATTTGTTGATCCTGTGTCCCTCACTGAAGCATTTCAGGCATTTCTAGTGAAGGTTGCTGACTTCACAGGTCTTGCTGCAAGTGATGAATGGCTTAAAATTAGACATGGTTGGAACTGCATTGGGTCCACCTGCTTGGTCTGGAGCAGTGTGAGGTAAGCTGAGGAAGATTTAAAGAAGGAAAAGCTGAAATCAGGAATGGAGACAAGCACTAGCAAGAAAGCAAAGGAAAGGAGTAATGATGAAGAGAGAGAAAAGAAATGGAGACAGGCACTTGCAAGGAATGCTAGGGGTATAGTTCCAGGACCATCACAACAGGCAGAAAGAAGGAACTGAAGGGAGAGAGGGGTCAGGGCCACCTATATGCAGCTCAGAGAGGGTGTTGGCCACCGACCCAATGGGGACAGGTTAGGGCAAAAAGTTTCTGGGCAGCAGTGCACTGTGGCATGTAAACACCTAACTGGGTAACACCTAAGTGTAACATATTTAGAGGAGTGCGATTTTTAAAAAGTAGTAATCTATTGGGATTTTTAAAAATACACTTACTTTGTGGTTAGTGACTCATGCATTTACTCCGTTGTTATTGCTGTAATGTTACCTGCTGTTTAAAAAGGCAAATGCAAGAATGTTCCGGGAAAAACAAAATAACTCAGCAAAGCAGTTTATCTGTATAGCTACACCGGGGGGGGCAGGGGGGTTTGAAAGAAACCCAGACGGAGCATCTATCTGGACTACGATAGCCACCATGTCAGGGAAACTGGTTACAGTGTGTTTTTCTCCAATTACAGCAACGAAACTTTGTTCATCTTCTAGCACAGAAAAAGCTTTGATGTATTTTGATTGTGTGTCTCAATCCTGGTCTGTCCAAGACAAAAATGGTTTGATCCAATTTGCATTCCAAGATGAACCTCTTAGCTTAGAGGATACTTCCGTTACAGCTCAATCTCTCAACACACTTTATGTGATGTAAATAGACCCTTAGGTTTTGACGCTGAGTGCCTTAGCAGCCTTATCCAAAGTGCACTGAAGTCAATGGAAGGTTTCAGTGGGCTTCAAAACAGACTCTAGGTCTCTAAGAGTTGAGGGAGTGCAACTTTAAATACTGAGTTTCCAAGCCCAGGGTGTAGGGCTTGTGATCCCTAAAATCTTCTTACAAAGAGATTTATAATAGTCTGAAAGGGAGTCTCATACGCATCCTGCATCTTAAGTGGACACCGATAAGAAGAAAAGGAAAAAATTCCAAGCATGTATGGATGGGAGAGAAGTCTGGGAGGATGGGAGTGAGTATTGTGGCATGGAGAGAGAAACTTTCTGCCTGGCAGTATAAGAAGAAAGACTTGCTTTGAATAGCAAGCAAGGATCCCTGAGTTAGTTACTTAAAAATGGAGTACCATTTTTTCAAAAAACTGCTTTGACTGTAGGCAAATGTATGTTTCTTGGATTACTATTGGGTAATAATATTAGCATTTTAAACACATCCAACTTGGCTTTAACTTCATATACCACCTGAAGTGAAAAGAGGAAAGTGAGGTATAATTTCAAATGTCTGTTGCTATTTTTTGTCTTGAAAATGTTTTATGGTCACTTAGTTTAGCAGGGCAACAGTAAAAGAATAACATTTTGCAGCAAACAGAAAATCAGTAAAACACTCACAAAGAAGAGAATCCACAATTGTCTCATATCATCAGCTTTTCAGTTTCTTCTACATGTAGATGATAAACACATACCGTTGTCTGAAACTATGACCTAGTGTAATGGAGCCTTGGTCAGGGCCAGCGTAAGCCGGGCAAGCGTTGCAGGGGGCACCGACATTTGAGGGGTGCCAAAAGGGGACAGTGCCGTTGCACTCCCCTGATGACATAACTCGACTGTGCCAGCATCACTCTGCTGCAGGGGGGTGCCACGAACCCGAGCGCCGTTCCTGCCCTTGGTCCCAGGTTGTGGTTTTGATTCCTGACCAGTTTGGGGCACAAAAACCCTGGTGTCAGTAACCTTCCCACCCTCAGGCAGGGCAAGGCAGAATCCCCAAAGTCGAGGCCTTCTAGCCCTCTGTCAGGGTGAGGCTGAAAATTCAGTCAGTATTCTTTAGTTAGCCAGGATCAGCTTTTGGGGTCAGCAATTAGGTTTAAGGGAGGAAGGGGGGAGTGGATGGAGACACAGGCCCGCCGGCTCCACTGTGTCTCAGCCCAGAGCCCTATCTGGTGGCCCTATGGGCGACTGCTGAGTCAGCGGTGCTCCTGCCAAAACACACCGATTCTTTGCTCAGTGGCCTAGGTCCTCTACTCTCTGGGCTCCTTCCTCTGCAGCCCAACCCATCTCCTACACCACAGGGTCCCCTTGTATATACAGAAATTGCATCCCCGTCAAACCTTCCACGCCTGTGGGGGTCAGGTCCAGGAGTCCTTCCAGGCCATCAGCCAGGGGTAGCTCCTCAAGGTCACAGGGGCTGGACCCTGCTGGCCCGCTGGTGTCTCCTGTGGAGGGTAACTCCTCTGAATCTTCAGGGCCATCCTCCTCTTCCCCCTTGTCTAGTCCTTCAGCAGAGGGCAGCTACTTGGGGTCCTCACCTGGGGGTGAGGAGTACAGGGGAAACTCCAACCAGCTGTCGTCCTTTGGGTTCCCCTGAGGAGGGAGATCCCCTAGTTCAACCAAACACCTCCACCTCTGTCTCTCCCTTGGCTGCCCGGTCCGTCCCCCTTATATGGGCCTCTCCTCCCCCTGGCCTGGCTCTTTGGTTTTGGGTTGAGCTCTTGGTAATGGCCTCCTTGGGCCAGCAGGGGGAGCGTGTGTGCCCAGCAGCGTCCTGTCCACAAGTCAGCCGCTCCACCCTGCAACACCTAGTAAACTGAAACACATTGAAAATCTCACTTGAATTTTAGCGTATAATAAGTATCATTGCAATTCTTTTGTCTACTAGAAGATGGTCTTGGAAAATATGAAAGAGAAGCTGATGGGAAGACATTTAAAAGTTTTCCATTATTATGCCACCATATAATTTAGTGTGTTTGACAGTCAGATTTTAGCTGGCACTACTTCATCGTCTATTTATATACAAAAAAAGAAAAAAGGCATCCTCACTCTGGATTGACTTCTAAAGAGAATTTTAACAGTTGTTAGGAAGGTAACAAACAAACACAACATAATTCAGCTTTCATATGTTGTAACTTTGAAGACCATTCTTTTTGAGGAAAAACTTAGGGTTTAAAAAGAGCTAAAATTGGATTCCTTGATGGAATAGCAAGAGGTCGAGAAGGGGTGAGGTGGTCTGAACAGTTAAGAACTTGCTTTGACGATGTGTTTAGGGAAGAGCATTTAGGCATTTTTAATATTGGCATCAAAGTAATGGATGAACATTAGGAGGTGCTGATTAGTTTGAATAAGTGTCCCAAAATTCTGGTTTTGGTATCTCTGACTGTGATATAGGAGCACATCTAATTTTCTGCAAACTATATTGACCATTTCTTCCCTTATCACCTCCTGACTGTATTACAGACTTTAATTACTGTTAAATTTTTTTTCGCTTCTATTGGCAAATAATGAACACTACTTTGGTACTTGCAGTACTCCCTATACAAAGTATGGAAAATGCCATGGTACAGTTAATTTGGGAACAGGCCAAATTGTGAAGATTTTTGGTGGCAGCCATCATAGATACTTATCAATCTTTGAAAGTCTCAGCAACCAGAAACTGACATGAGTGACAGTCCTGGCAAGACCTTGAGTTTAAACCAGTCACCTCTGCTTTGTGTGACAAAGGAGCAGTTTTAACTGGCCAATAGATGGAACAGAGAAAAATAGATGTGAAGTAGAGTCAGGTATATTCTTAAGAGTCAACTGAACACATACATGTACTGCATGGTAAGCTTATTAAGGCGCACTATATTTCTATCCTGAATCATCTCACAGTCAGCACTGAAGGTAGGGCTCTAATTGCCTCTGTTAGCTCATTTAACACCGTTATTATCAGGAAGATAAATGGGTCTTACTGGATGTAGATTGATAGGAAAGCAATTAGTTGTGAAGGGGTAGAATAACCCAACAAAATGGTACAAATGAACTGGGCTCTAGATGTGCACTAACTCCACTTCTGTCCTGTTAATCAGATTCACACAGCCAGAGCATTTAAAGGCAGCTAATAATCACAGTCTGTGAATTAAGATGATAGTGTGTCAGATATACGTATTAGTATCTATCATGTTTTTACAGCCAGAGTCCCGTGGCACCTTATAGACTAACAGATTTCTTCGAGCATAAGCTTTCGTGGGCTTCAACCCACTTCGTCAGCTTGATGAAGTGGAAACTACAGTTGAGAGGTGTTTATACACATGCCAGGGTGGAGGAGGGCAAGTGTTAGTAAAGTCAGTACAGAGCTGATGGGACCCATTCACACCAGAAGATCAAAGGGAGAGAATGTGTGAACAGAAGAATTACTTTTTGTAATGTGCTAACCATTCTAAGTCTCTATTCAGACCCAGTCTGATGGCGTCAGACTTGCAGATTATCTCCAACTCTGCAGTTTCACGCTGAAATGTGTTTTTGAAGTTTCTTTTTTGAAGTATGGCAACTTTCAAGTCTGCCACCGAGTGTCCATTGAGGTTGAAGTGTTTTCCTATTGGTTTATGGATGTTGCCATTTTTTATATCTGTTTTGTGTCCATTTATCCTTTTATGCAAGGACAGTCCAGTTTGCCCAATATACATGGTAGAGGGGCACTGCTGGCACATGATAGCATATACCACATTAGTGGATGTGCAGGTGAATGAGCCGCTGATGTGGTTGGGGCCCGTGATGGTATCCCTGGAGTCAATGTGTGAGCAGATTTGGCAACAGGGTTTGTTGCAAGCATAGGTTCTTGCACTGGTGTTCCTGTTGTATGGCGTTCAGTTGCTGGTGAATATTTGCTTCAGGTTGGGAGGCTGTCTGTAAGCAAGGATAGGCCTGCCTCCCAAGGCATGAGAGAGTGTGGGATCATCTTTGAGGATAGGTTGTAGATCTTTGATGATGTGTTGGAGAGATTTAAGTTGGGGACTGTAGGTGATGACCAGAGGTGTTCTGCTGTTTTCTCTGTCAGGTTGGTCCTCTAGTAGGTGGCTCCTGGGTACCTGTCTGGCTCTGAGAAAACAAAGGATAAATGGACACAAAATGGATATAAAAAATGGCAACATCCATAAACCAATGGGGAAAATACTTCAACCTCCATAGACACTCAGTGGCAGATTTGAAAGTTGCCATGTGTTAGAAAAGAAACTTCAAAAACACACTTCAGCGTGAAACTGCAGAGTTGGAGATAATCTGCAAGTCTGACGCCATCAGACTGGGTCTGAATAGAGACTTAGAATGGTTAGCACATTACAAAAAGTAATTCTTCTGTTCACACATTCTCTCCCTTTGATCTTCTGGTGTGAATGGGTCCCATCTGCTCTGTACTGACTTTGCTAACACTTGCCCTCCTCCACCCTGGCATGTGTATATATACCTCTCAACTGTAGTTTCCACTTCATGCAGCTGATGAAGTGGGTTGAAGCCCATGAAAGCTTATGCTTGAAGAAATCTGTTAGTCTATAGGATGCCACAGGACACTTACTGTTTTTGCTATACACACACTAACATGGCTACCCCTCTGAAAATTTCTATCATGCTTTTGGGTGCCTATAGGGATTCAAGACTTAAAGGACCCAATTCTACCTGTTTTACAGAGTATAATTTGATGCCAATATGGGAATGAAAGGCACAATTGGGTGAGGATAAGCATACTTAGCCTGACAACATTCTGTTTTCTAAACTATTGGGACTTCCTCAGTGCTGTGTGTTCATTTTCATATAAATGATCTATCCCAGTATGATAGATGCAGAAAAGGCTTGGGTTACCCAGTGGTTGGGAACCCTTGCTAAATTCCTGGCTGTACTGGAGTCCACAAAAGTTTTACCAGTGATTTCAGTGCAGTCAGGGATTCATCCCAGTCTTTGAGCTTCTGCTTCTCTCAAGTTGCATTAATGTGCATTGGCAGGAGTCTACTCCTTAATTTTGATTATAGACTCATAGACTCTAAGGTCAGAAGGGACCAATATGATCATCTAGTCTGACCTCCTGCACACTGCAGGCCACAAAACCTCACCGACCCACGCCTACAATGAACCTCAAACCCATAACTGAGCTATTAAAGTCCTCAAATCATGATTTAAAGACTTTAATACAGAGAATCAACCAGCAAGTGAGCCATGCCTAATGCTACAGAGGAAGGCAAAAAAAACCCAGCACCCAAGCCAATCTGCACTGGGGGAAAATTCCTTCCTGACCCCAAATATGGTGATCAGTTAAAGCCTGAGCATGAGGGCAAGTCCACAACAGCCAGTCAAGAAGAACTTCTCTGTAATAACTCAGAACCCACTTGATCTAATGCCTCTTCCCACGTCCCTATCATACCCATGACCAGTAGTAAAAGACAGACAATGGCCAAGCTACACTGTCGATCATATCATTCCTTCCATAAACTTACCAAGCTTGGTTTTGAAAGAACCTAAGGTTTTTGCCCCCACCACTTCCCTTGGCAGACTACTCCAGAACTTTACTCCTCTGATGGTTAGGAATCTGTGTCTAATTTCAAGCCTAAATTTTCTGAAGGACAGTTTGTATCCATTTGTTCTTGTGTCCACATTGGCGCTGTATTCAAATAATTCCTCTCCCTCCCTTGTATTGATCCCTCTAATGTATTTATAAAGAGCAATCATATCTCCTCTCAGCTTTCTTTTGGTCAGACTAAACAAACCAAGCTCTTTAAGTCGTCTCTCACAGGGAAGATTTTCCATTCCACGAATCATCCTTGTAGCCCTTCTTTGCACCTGTTCCAGTTTGACTTCATCTTTCTTAAACATGGGTGACCAGAACTGTACACAATACTCCAAGTGAGGTCGCACCAGCGCCTTGTAGAATGGTACTAACACCTCCCTATCTCTACTGGAAATACTCCTTCTGAGGCACCCCAGGACCGCTTTAGCTTTTTTCACTGCCACTTCGCATTGGCTGCTCATTGTCATTCTGTGATCAACCAGTATGCCACGGTCCTTCTCCTCCCCCATCACTTCCAGCTGATGCATTTCCAACTAACAAGAAAAATTCCTGTTATTTGTCCCTAAATGCATGACCTTGCACTTTCCGTTGTTGAATTTCATCCTATTTCTAATGCTCCACTTTACAAGGTCATCCAAATCATTCTGTATGCTATCCTGATCCTCCTCCATATGGGCAATACCTCCCAGCTTGGTGTCATCTGCAAACTTAATTAGCACATTCCCACTTTTGTGCCAAGGTCAGTAACAAAAAGGTTGAATAAGATGGGTCCCAGGACCAATCCTTAAGGAACTCCACTAGTAACCTCCTTCCAGCTAGACAGTTCACCTTTCACTATGACCCTCTGTAGTCTCCTCTGTAACAAGTTCTTTATCTACCTTTCTATTTTCATATCAATCCCCACCTTCCCCAATTTAACTAACAATTCCCTGTGTGGAACTGTATCAAATGCCTTGCTGTAATCGAAGTAAATTAGGTCCACTGCATTCCCTTTATCCAAAAAAATCTGTTATCTTCTCAAAAAAGGAGATCAGGTTGGTCAGGCATGAGCTACCTTTTGTAAAGCCGTGTTGTATTTTATCACAGTTACCATTTTCCTCAATACCCTTAAGTACTTTCTCCTTCAAAATTTTCTCCAAGACCTTGCATACTGCTGAAGTCAAACTGACAAGCCAATAGTTACCTGGATCACTTTTACTCCCTTTCTTGAAAATAGGGACTACGTTAGCAATTCTCCAGTCATAAGGTACAACCCCTGTATTCACTGATACTTTAAAAATCCTTGCTAAAGGGCTGGCAATTTCATGTGCAAGTTCCTTCAATATTCTTGGATGAAGATTATCCGGATCCCCTGATTTAGTTCCATTAAGCAGCTGAAGCTTGGCTTCCACTTCAGATATGGTAATTTCCACTTCTACATTCTCATTCCCATTAGCTTCCCTACCTCTGTCCCCAATCTCACCATCACCCTCATTAAAGACAGAGGCAAAGTACTTATTTAGATATTTAGTCTAAAAGTTTTCTTTATAGTTTAGCCAAAGGCTGCAGTACATTTCAAACATTTTATTTGATTACTTTTATACGGCACCTCGGGATATTCAGATCAATGATAATGCACCCACATAAATGTCTTCTGTGTTATCTGTTGTATGGCAGATGAAAACAGATCTATAAACACGATGGAGAAAATGATTATTGCTTACTGAATTTGAAGGCATCTTCCTCCCTTTGTTTAAATCACCTCTTTTTATGTTTTATAAATATAGGAAGAATTTAAAATTGAAAATATATTGATCTGGGAAGATTCATTCATGATGGACAAAATCTTGAACTTTAATGTTTGTGTGCAGGACCCATTGAATTCAATGAGTCCCATAAGTACAGCTAGTTTGGTTCATTTCCTCTTTATCAAGACAGATGTCTTCTGCTTTTAACTTTTCCATAATTTTTTTCATGTTATTCCAGTCTCTCCAGAAGACAGTACACACTCAAACCATTAGGAGCAGATGAAAAGAGGCATATCTTGTTTTTTGCATTCAAGGAAATTGAAAAGCACACATTGTGGTAGGGTTAGACTGGGGGGTTTCTGGAGAGCTCTAGAAAGCCAACAGAAAGCCCTAGGCTCAGCAAGTGCCCTTCCCCCTTATAGCTGAGCAGTGGTTACTCCAGGTTAATTAACATACCTGGAGCTAATTAAGGCCCTGCCCAGGACTTGTTAAAAAGCCTTCCCTCCACAGAAAGGGAGTAGTGGGAGTGTGAGAGTGAGGAGAGGTATGGGAGTATGTGGGAGGAAGCCGGCAAGGTGTGGTTGGAAGGTAAACAGATCTGGAGAAGGAGCAGAATGCTGGTCAGGAGGAGCCCCCCACATACAAAGACTGGGGGGAAGGAAAAACCCCTTTTTGAAGAGGGGCAAAGGACATTTCTCAGGCCTGGAGGTCTGAGGGAAAACAGACCCACTGATACAGGGAAGTGTGGGACCCATCAAGGTAGAGGAGGATCTTTGTCACAACATATGTTTACTATATGAACAAGACTGCTGTTAGATTTCAGGTTCAAGTATTTTAAAAGGTACTAGTTCTACTCTCTGTGTGTCTCTGCTTGTGCATGTGTGTTGAATTTCCAGAACTAGATTGTCTTAATGCAAATTTGGTTTAATTATTTCTAGAAGTTGGTAGGAAATACAACCCTAGATCCAAACACCTCCAAATTTAAAGAGTTCAAAAAGTGAATTCAATGTGGCTTGAGCCCATTTCTAATTGTTTGTGTGGTATTTCTCTCTCTCTCTCTCTCTCTCTCTCTCTCTCTCGTTTGTTTGTTGATTTAGGACCCACAAAACCCCTCATTGCATTGCCTACTGCTGGCTTAATATCCTGTTATATTGTCAGTTAAATTTATAAGATAATAGGGTGTCGGTCCATAGATCCAAGAAAAAGTTTCACATCTCTCTAGATTAAACAGGGGTCATTTTGGGGAAGTTCAATGGCCTGGGTTATGCAAGAGGTCAGACTGTATGATCAAAATGGTTCCTTCTAGCCTTAAAATCTATGAATCTACAAAATAAAGATGTGGTAAAGTGACTTTTTGCTCTATTAGAAGCTTTTAACTGGTTCTTGGAGCAATGCTTTACCACACAAAGTGAGATTTTTTATTTCCTTGGAAGGAGGCTGAAGAGCCAAATAAAATGCATGAATCAGTCTCCCTGTACTTTCCAATGCAATTTAAATCCACTTATGCTTTCTTCTGTCTCTTGCAGAGTTAGTCTATCATTTAGGATATTCCAGCAAAGCAACTGCTACTAGTAGTTGCCCTGATTTCAAGGATGACCTTGACAACCACAATTTGTACTAATGAGTCTTCATATGGCTCCATAGACCAATTCTGGAAGAACACCATCTCTCTCTCACACACACACACACACACACACACACACACACACACACACACACAC
>ML681985.1:1019074-1203669 GCA_007922195.1 Podocnemis expansa
TAAGGTGCCACAGGACTTTCCTTGTTTTGCTGTACACAGACTAACACGGCTACCCCTCTGGATATTTATCACTATGATCAGAAGAGCCATTGCCTGGTTGCTGATTGAACTGCATGTTATTTTCATACCTGGTGCTGTGTTTTCAACTGTGCAATGTAGTTCTCAAAACCATGGACATATCCCCTTATTGCATAGAACAAAGTGATGCGGTCTATTGCCACCTGCTCAAAGATCGAATCAGAAACATTTGTCTTGTGCAAATGTTGTTGTTTCAGAGGATCTTTGAACCATTTCATTTGCTTCTATGCCAATAGTTAATGCAGCTTAATCTGGAATTTAGAATTTGTTCTGACAACAGATCTGATGCAAAAGAATGACGTGTCAAATCCAAGTCAGTTGAGTGCAAATCAAATGAACCCTTGATAGTGACCAAACCAGTTTTTGCAAAACTTTTGTGATGGACACGCTATCCTGCCATTTGATGCCCAGAAGATGTTGAAGGGGTTGCAAATGGAAACAGTCAAGGTTTTTAATGCGCTGTTGATAACAAATCCATTTTTCACATTCATAGAGCAATGTCATGAGAACAACGGCACTATGTGCTTTGGATTTTATCTTGATGCATATTCCACATTGTTTCCAGATTCAGAGGTGATTGTGTGTGATTCTGGTCTTCTTATTTTGCACATCTATTTTGTGATCAATTGCTATAATATTGTTTAACATGCTGCCAGGGTAAGTATGATGGATTGGAACATGGCATCTTCCAAGCTTATTAATGGATTTTGGTAAGGTTGTGGTGAAGCTGGCTGGTATATAGTCTCAGTTTTTCTCAGCTGATGTGAGACCAGATTTATGAGTTGCTACAGCAAAGATCTTGTAGTGCTGCTTCAGAGTGTGATGTCAAGGCACAATAGTCAGCGTAAAGCAGTTCCTGGATCAATGCTTCAGTCACCTGGGTAGTGGTACACAGATTGAAAACTTGCCAATACAAAAGCATCTGAAGGCACTGTTTGCAGCAATATAGAGGGCTTCCTTTATCATTGTAGCTAAGAATAAGCAAAAAGGTCAAGAGCTAGGACATATTCTTGCTTTACCTCATTCATGATGGGAAAGGGGTCTGATGAAAACCATCAACAGTGCCTCTTCCCATCATGCCTTCATGGACCTACAAAATAATGTTAATAATTTTGTCTAGACATTCAGACTTATTTATCAATTTCCAGAGGGCAGTGCAGAGCCAGTAGACATTCTAGCATAGCAGAGGCAAGTTGAATGATGTGTTGCCTTCTACCAGACCTACTAGGACCAAGGAAAGAAGGTGGAGACAGCAAGATGTGTGGCTATGCAAATTCAGCCCAGAAAGATCATGTTAGAATTACTGTACATTGCTTGTATATTCCTTTTAAGTGACCCTTTTATGCTTACATTCTTATTACATTAGGTTTTAGCACAATGAGATTTACAGTCAAAGAGAAGTTTCTGTCAAAACAGATGTATGAATTGACTTTCCAATGATTAGTACAGAAAATCCTCAAAAACATACTATTTTCAGTTCTTTTTGCAATTTCATGTTTCAGTGCTTTACAATAAATAAATACAGCAAGCTGCCTCAAGGCCTCCTATATTTGTAAACTAGAATGCTTTAATAACAAAGCTTCTGAGCTTTGCTTTGTATTCCTGTAAGTTAGATTAGAAATAAAGCTGAGACTCGACAGATGTTGTGAGTAAAAATTCCAGAACCACATAAATGATTTAGGCCCTTATGTCCTATTCAATGTCAATGAGACTTGAATCAAGACCCTTTTGAAAATTCTCTGTGTGCTCATATTCTTCAATGGTACTTGCATCTTAGGGAAGAGAGCTCCCTATGAAAGTTACAACAGGATGTAAGATATTTTGGAGTTCAGCAATATATTACTTTATTAGTTATGTTGTCTTATTTCCAGCTGTGTAAGTGGAGCAGTTCATTGCATAAAGAAAAGGGCACAGTGGTTGAGGGAACTAATTAAGGTCTGATTTTCGTCTTACTACAACTGAATTTACACTGGCTTGGAGTTGTTCTTCATTTACAACAAAATGAGCAAGAAACCAGCTCAGACAATAGCAGCAAAATCAGTGGAGATGTGAAACTGCAGTCTTGGTGGTGTTCTCTGCAGCTATATATACACTTACAAAATTAATTGAAAATAACTACTTCAAATTTAAATCAAGGTTATTATTTTGAATTGGCTCTACTTCAAAGTTATTATTTTGAATTAGGAGTCCAACGAAGACACTAATTCAAAATAATGCATGCTTTATTAATTCAAAGTAGAGTCTTCACAAGATTCTCTAATTCGAAATAGGGTAAGGTAGGCAAAAGCATAGGGAAATTAGTTTTAATTAAGCCTGTATTGCGGCTTAAAATGGCTTAATTCAAACTAATAACTTCAAAATAAGCAATACTTGGAAGTAAAAGGAGCTTTTATTATATTGACTTAGCAGTTCCTTATTTCTAACTGCTTAAGTTGATATAATAAAATGCCTCCTTAGCTAGAGAATGTTATTTTGAATTAAGCCGCCTTAATTCGAAATAACTGTTAAGTGCAGACATAGCCTGTAAGTGTCCTACAACTTTGGATTTACTTTCCTGACCCCACCTGTGTCAAAATCTGCTGACTTTCAGGGCATGCTTCTAAGTTCAGCTTTTTTATACTGCATTCAAAGACAGGATGGGGAAAGAATATTAAAGGTGGAAGATTTCAATTTCTTGGTTTGCTGGTATTAAGCTATGTTGAATTGTACTGCTGTTCTTTCTTGTGTTTGGGTTTTGATTTTGTTGTATTTTAAGGTATATCAAGGCTATATGAATTAGCCTTTAGTTTACATTTAAAACTTGGGTAGATATTACAGTGCTTATGTGCATGATGAATGCTGTTGTGATGCTGACTAAGCCCTGGTGTAGATGCAGGTAGGTTGATGAGAGAATGTTTAGCCAATTTAGCTATCAGCTCCTGGACAGGTGGAACTCCTACAGCGGAGGAGAAAGACCCATTTGTATTGTAATCTGGATCTACATGTGGCATCAACCATTGTACTGTAGCTATGCCATTATAGAGCCTGATTTATATACATGGCTGTAGCATGCGTGCAAGTCTAAATAAATAATGCAAAGTGAAGGGGGAATCAGAGAAGAGGAGATTAGTGAGTAGAATTTTCTGAGGCGCAGGGTTTCAAAATCCAGACAGTTAGTTTGCCTCTACTCTCACACAGGCAAGAGAAGAGCAGTAAAGTGCTAATCTGCTTAATAATAAACATTATTAATACTAAGTCACGGTTCCAGTGCTTTGTGGTAGAAAAAAAATAATTAGTTTAGAGCATAAACAAATGGAAGATCAGAGATGATTAAAATTATAATTAAAGTTTGGGAATGACACTGATATCGCAAACATCTCTGCTGACTATTTGAACAGAGCATTAAACATAGTCAATCATTTCTACATAATAATGGTATTTACAATAACACACTAGAAATGCTAGACATTTAACTGCAGACAGGCTAGAATCATCAATGTATTTACAGCATTAAAATCCAGAGAGAATAGATATAGCCTGTATTTAAAAAGGAAAAAAAAAAAGAGTTAAAGCTATGGTTCACTTTTCAGATACTGGGCTTTAGCATAATAAGAAAAGACAGGGAAAATGAAAATTGCAGATGATGTTGAATAGGCATTTTAAAAAGAAGATTTGCTATAGAGAGTTTATAATGGGTTGATTTTGATTACATTGTAATAGAAGATTAATGAAGATGGGAAGAAAGTCATAATCCATTAAAACAATTTAAAAATCAGATGATAGAATGTTGCTAGTAATGTCAGACTTTTCTTATGTGTGGTTACAGTTGGTTGCAGTCTTTGGGCCTAGTGGAAAACATATAGATATTCTTTAGATCAGGGGTTTCAAACTCAAATCACCATAAGGACTGCATGAGGACTAGTACATTAGCCCGAGGGCCACACCACTGAAGACTTTTATACAACAATATTGCAAATGTTGGTGACAATAGTGTTGTTGTGGGCCGCAGGAAATAGGTTTAGGTGCTGTGTGTTTGAGACCCCTGGTTTAGATGAATTTAGCAGAATTTACTGATCTCAAAATAAATGTCTGTACCTTGTTAGGAACCAGCTTTCAGCTTCTGAATGCTAAATGCCCTCAGGTCCCATTGACTCTGATATGCGCTGAGATTCATTTAGCAGTTTGCATAAGCTGAAGCCATGGAGATGAACATACTGCAGAAAAGACTATGATGGAGAGAGAGGCACCGACAGGGCAAGTATTCCTGTTCATATTGGGCTGGATCATAATCTCTTGCTCCCAGTGATGAGACCGGTTGGTGAGTCTTGCTCTCATGCTCAGGGTTTAACTTATTGCCATATTAGAGTCAGGAAGGAATTTTTCTCTACGGCAGATTGACAAAGGATTGGTGGGTGGGTTGTTTTTTCCCTTCTCTGTAGCATGGAGCACAGCTCACTTGCTGGTGATTTCTCTGTGCCTTAATGTCTTTAAGTCATGATTTGATTTAATAACTTAGCCATAGGTTAGAGGTTTATTATAGGAGTATGTGCGTGAGGTTTTGTGGCCTGCATTGTACAGGAATTCCAAAGGTGTAGCCACGTCAGTCTAGTTCAGTAAAACAAACAAGGAGTCCTGTGGCACTTTTAAAGCCTAACAAATAATTTAAGTGGGATTTTTTCTCAAAGCTCATGTGATAAATTAATTTGCTAGTCTTTAAAAGTGCCACAGGACTCCTTTGCTCTTTTACTGTGCAGGAGGTCAGACTAGATGAACATATTGCACCCTTCTGACCTAGGAATCTATGAGTGTATGTTCTCCTGAGTGTCTCCACTAACATCAGTGAGGCTGTGTGTATCAGTAGGCAGCTCACAGTCTGACTTTATCCATCCATTTTTTTTTTATAAAAACTCCTATTAAATGACCTAGAAAGAAAGTGCTCGTTTAGACAAAGGGTGCATCTACACTGAAGTTCCACTACCTGTGGCTGGCCTATGCCAGCTGACTTAGGCTCATGGGGATTGGGCTAAGGAACTGTTTAACTGCGATGTTGATGTCTGGGCTCAGGCTGCAGCTGGAGCTCTGGAGCCTTTCCATTTCACAGGAATGTTCACCTGTGCAGAAGTGGAAAGGAACAATTTATTGTTGCCTTAAGTTGTTCATTCTTTATTACTTTATTATAGATTACTTCAGGAAGATGGCATTTGGTGAAAAGATGTCTCCATTTCTGAGTGGCTGGTCTAGATAACATGTAGTCCTGCCATAAGTGCAGGGGAGTGGACTAGATGATCTCTTAAGGTCCCTTCCAGTCCTATGATTCTATTATTTTTCCCACTACAAAAAAAAGTGACCAAAATGCATCACTTTGTATCGCTGCTCCAGGCTCATAACAGCAGCAACAGGGCACAGTAGTTTTTGATATCTTGCTTGCTAACAGAATCATGAGAGTCTCTAGCTATCTGATAAATATTGTGTGCATGCAGGACAATAGATCCTTAATGCCAGTATCTCCTATAAATAATTCACTTGTTCCACTGGAAGACAGACCTTTAGCTCTAAGGGAAGAAAAACAAACAAACTGAAGTTCTGGTGCTTTTAATGCCCTCATCTTTTTAATCTTTACATCCTTTAGAAACTTGAACAACAGAAAAATGAATACAAAGCTGTAGGAGGAAAGTGGAGAAATCTCTTTTAGAATGAAAGTGGCTAGAACAGGCTTGTTTTCAAATGTATAATAGCCTAGTGAAAGAAAATATAAACAGTGAAGAATCTTCAATTAAGGTACTGTAAGAAAGCAAATATTTAAGGGCCTGGTAAATCAAACTGATAAGGACAGAATAAATGTGAATCACTGGTCTCTTTCCAGCTGTACCTTACAAACATTGGAACACAGGACTATTTGACGATGAACTATACAATCCAGAGCTAGAAAGAGAAGAAATAGCCTTCTGTAAAGCTCATTCAAAGGTATATAAATCACAGGGGATATTGTATAATTTTATCAGTGTTTTTTTTTAATAACTAGACACAATTGTTTCAGGCATACACAAAATATAAGAAATATCTCCCCCAAAAGGCTGCTATTTTCTCGGCAAACAGATTTCCTGTGAAATTCAGAGACATAAATATAATAGGACAGGAAGTTATCTGCAGGGTAGAAGGAATTTGTGATGCTGGTAAAAGTGCCCAATACGGGAAGGATTTATCATGAAGAAAATTAAAGTCATGTGGCAATAAAGATGGGATGTAGGGAATACAGGAAGATAGTACTGCATGTATAAATCAGTAGGAAACACTAAGCACAGATGAAATTAGAAGTAAGGTTAGAAACATCTTTACTATGGATCAAAATTGTGTGTAATGGGCCAAGTCGTGTTTTTCTAACCCAGAACCAAGCATTCTTGCAGCCTGTGACAGAGCATTAGGCAATGGTGGCTGTACCACTGAATTTCCAATTAAATTGTCCTCAAGTAAACCTGAAGGGCAAAACTGTGCCTAACTGATAGACTGGGTGGACTGAGAAGACCCCAAAAGACTAATTAGACCAGAAAATAGAATATTGCTCAGGGGAAGGAAATAGACTGAAATGAACTGACTTTTTGAGAGTCAGAGCCAGGAGAGAGCTCTTGCGGGAAGACACCTTCTGCCTCCCTCCTCCTTAGCTGGGAGAGCTAAGGACTGTATGCTTGTAAATACAGAGCTGCGCAAGTTGTAAAGATGTTTGTGTGAGGAACACTAAATAAATTGCACAAGGTGCTGAACTGGAAAGAAGATCTCTGGACAATTGGTATCTAGAAAAGAAAGACAGGAATGGGATAATGCCCTGTCCCAGGGCTCTTACTTTTGTGGGTGTGTGCCTGTGCAAGTGCTCCCCATAGGCTGTCTCAGCTATGGGGCAGCCTGGACATTTGCACAGGATCCCACACTGGGAGGGGGCCCTGCCTATGAAGACAGGGTGGTGTGGCCAGGAGGCAGGTGAGGAGCTGGCGGTGAGGCTGGGGGGGCTGGAGATGAGGGCAAGAGGGCAAAAGTCAAGGATGGAGCCCCCCCCACGTAGCATGGGGGGGCATTCTTGACTTTTGCCCAGGGCCGTGGATTCACTAAGACTTATCCTGGTACTCCCACTGAAACCAACGGTGAGACAATAGATTGTGGCTCTACAGTCTGAACCTCAGAGAAAATAACCCATGGATTTAAGTGATTCAGTAGGTGTTTTTTTCCTAGCAATGAGTGCATAAATAAGGATAGCAGGATTAAAATCATAGGTATTTACAGCACAGATAAAATTGCTACCATAAAAACTAGAGAGTGTCCCTTTAAGAAATATGAGTACCTTAGTGATTTTTATAGAAACCAAAGAAAAGGGAACCTATAGTTCTCTGGTAAGAAAAACAAAGATATTGAAAGGAGACTTACTATAAGTAAAGAAGGATTAGACATGGAAATTCAAGATGCCACGCTTAAATCAGATGGCTAGGGGTACGTGGACATGGAAGTATAAATTAAATGCCAAATGTGATTTATAAAACATTCAGGGGACATGCACCACACAACTTAAGTTCAGTCAAGTTAAATAGTAAGGATGGTACTCCATCTATTATTCACAGGGCACACATTATTACCTGATCACAAAGTGAAAATTCAGCCCTGCCTTGCATATTGGCATGAGAGCCTCTTTTAAGTTTTTAGTGTTCCAGGTTTTATGTTATTGTAGGTTGTGTCTACATCTAAAAGCTTAGTTCAGACTTGCTTAGTCCAAACTAAGCAGTTTGAACTAACCACATTTTTTTAGTTGGAACTAACTTTTTAGTTTGAATTAAAAAAGTGCAGCTGGTTTGAACTAAAAACCTGCAGTTAGTTCAAACTAACCTCTAGTTCCAATTTATTTAGCTCCAACTAACATGACTACATCATGCTAGTTCAAACTAACTGTTCAAATTAACTAGTTTGAACTAAATTTTTTTAGTTCAAAGTAGGCAAAGCCTAGTGTAGATAGGGAGCAAATTAGTCTGGATTAAGCCTTCATAATCCAGACTAATTTGCTAGTGTAGACATACTCATAGGTATGTCAGGGTTTTTTAAAAACAAACAAACAAATGTGTTTACTATGTGCACTGTGTGACTAGAGTGAGGAAATTGTGGCGAAGGGTGGGTATGGTGTGTGTGTTTTGTTTTGTCAAATTTAGAGCCTGTTGGATAGCTAAGTACCAACCTCTTCTAAAGAAAAGAAGAAACCACAACTAGCATGATATTGTTTCTCTATGCCAGGAGCTATGGTTATTTCAAACACACACCGTAGGCAGCACAACTTTTCCCTATTTTACAGTAGACTCTGGAGGCTTTATTCTTGTTGGTGAGCACTGGCTCATGTAAGTTTAATGCCCATAAGCTTCAGCAAGGACTCCACAATCTGTCCCTCGGAAAAGAAAGCAGCTGTGGTAGCTGCATGGTTATCTGTTGGCAAATGCTGACTTCTAAATAGTGGCTGCTGTAATTTTCCAATATTACATTGAGGGGAAATTTCTTCTAAACCACAACTGTTATCAGTTAGAGACTGAAGCATGAAAATTAATAGCCCTAATATATATATATATTTAAAATTGCCATTAGTGTAGCTGTAGATGCTATCCTTAGTCATATTTGCTTCTTTTATGAAACTTAATAACTAGACTATTTGGACCATTGGTTTTCTTCTATTAAACAAAAAAATACTGTGTGTACCTCATAAAAGTAGTTAAAAGAAGACTTACAGAACATCACTTTTAACTGGATGATGCATGAGCAGACTCAAAGTAAAGTATGCTTTTTTCCCCCAGTTAGTGCAAATTAGACTGTGCATACTATTTATAGAATTTATTTTTTCCTGATATTTAAACTGTTATGAATAATATTTGATCTTCTTCTGAATGGCTACAATAAATTATTTTAGTGCTAGCCAAACAGACACCAGACTCACAGACACACAGATCTTATATTACATATGGTGGGGTTCTTAACAGAAAATAAATCCACACTTAGAGTTTCATCATGAAGGTGTTGGGTCTCTGTAATACTGCAAAGTCAATGGCAGTCCTCCTGATAGGCAGACTTAAGCGACTATTCAGATCTATGTTATTGAATACCCTGTACCACTCCCGTAATCTGAATTTGGATATGGATCCTGGAAAAGGGAAAGTGGGTTTTTGGACTGCTGGGAAATAACAGTATTTCCTTGTGTAGTCCTCTGGTAGGCTGGAGACTCAGTTTTAAGGATTTTCCTAACAATACAGGAATTGCAATATGTGGCTGATATATATTGTCTAAAAATGGAGTATCCATTTTAATTTGATTATTTGAAACTAAGGATTAAATTCAGCCCTTTAAAAAATTGTTTTACCCATGGGTGAATTGACCTAAATGTGTCTACCTGCTTGTTATTAAAGACAAAATCTGTTTTCCTTAAATAATGCTATGAATTGGCCTGATCCTGCAAACACTTACTCACATGGGTGTCCCTATTCACCCAGTAACCCACAGGATTTCAGAGTGAATATTTATTATTTAAGTGATGTGTTTTACTCTGTAGAAGATAAAGTATAGAGACCAGCCCACCACAGAGGCACTTACAATGGAGACATAGGATTTGCATGATCAAGTCTATTTTTTGCACTCTGCCTTTCCTGATAAGAATAATTCTATATAACATTATTCAACTTTTGTTTCTCAACTTATTTCAGAGAGACTTGATATAATGGTGCTTGTGCAGACTGAATGCCAGGCTGCTAGGCCAAGGAGGAAGGGGTTGTGGGAAAAGCACCTGCAGAACTCGGAGTCAGGAGATATGGGTTCTACAAATTTCCCTTGTCACCACAGGTGAGGTACTTAGGGTCTTGTCGAAATTCTACTGACATCATGTGAAAGACTCACATTGACTTGGTCTGTAGATTGCGTGCCAAAAACTGGCTGTGGGCACAACTGAAGAAAATTAATTGTGTGAATATCAGTGGAAAGATTTTGGAGGAATTTGCCAGCTCTAATTATTATTTTCTGGGAACCATTTTGTAATAAGGCAGGGTGAAATAGTACTCAGAAACCTTGAAAACAGCTGGTGAATTCTGTGAATGTGTATGATTTGTCATAACACCTCTGGCCCATGCCTCTGGGCCAGCTGCCGGTCATTAACTTCAATGGTTCCTCCAGACTTATGCACCTATGACTGAATCTAGCCCGTTGAGCTCCATGTTGTCATGGGACTAATACATGTGTTACTGAAAATTAAATTACTTGAATAGTTCAAAGATATACAGGTTAAGGCCTTCTTAGTGAGCATAGGCTGCCGCTCTTCCCCCTTTGTTAGTTTGTCATGGACTACTATTCTGCTATACAACTGTAAATATTCAGAAAGATAGCTACCATGGTGAGTATTTGTGAGAGAGGAACATTGCTAAACTGTTTGGACTAACACATTGTAATTAAAAATGTCAGTTGTACTGGAGTGTAAATGTTTGCTTGCCTTTTTGGGAGGTGGGAGGGGGAGGGGTTGTAGTAGGTTGTTTGCCAGCAGAAACCGTAGTCTCCTATTAAGAATTGTATATTCCCTGGAGAAATTCCTGTGGACAGGCTGGCTAGTTAGCCATGAATGTCTTTGTTTCCAGCCATCACTACTGGTATTTAGAAGAGGAGCACTGAGGATTTGGATCAGGGGAAAGTGATAGAGCTTTACAGGTACTTTAATGAGGAAGATGGATACCCGACCTCTCTGCACTGTGCTGAAGGTTTTAAGTCTCCATTGGCTTACGGCCCATTGAAATGCATGGGATGTCAGTCAACTCAGAAGTTAGACCCACATAAAAGAAGCTTTGTATGAAAAGCATCCATTTTGTGTAAATTAAGAGACTTACTGATAGTGGAATGAGCATTTAATTGACAAGGTGACTGATCTGGGTTAAAGAAGATGTGTACTGAGAGTAGTTTGGAATAGTTCAGGTTACAGTTAAAGGCATTCTGAAAAGCAGCAGTGATTCAGAAAGGAATTTTTTTATCAGATAGTTTTTATGTGGTGTTCATGTTAGGAATATAGTGCCTCCAAGTGAATTGCAGAGTATCTTCACTGGCTGTGTACAATAGAACACAAGTGTGTGATCTTTTGGGTCAAAAATAATTCATTTAAAACCAAGTATCCTTACCTATGTTACTAATAACATCTAAGATTACTGAAAACAAAATAATTTTTTTTCATTAGTATACTTTTCACCATTGATGCTGATAGACCCATAGACTCTAAGGTCAGAAGGAACCAATATGATCATCTAATCTGACCTCCTGCACACTGCAGGCCACAAAAACCTCAACCACCCATTCCTACAATGAACCTCAAACCCATAACTGAGCTATTAAAGTCCTCAAATCATGATTTAAAGACTTTAATACAGAGAATCAACCAGCAAGTGAGCCATGCCTAATGCTACAGAGGAAGGCAAAAAAAAACCCAGCACCCAAGCCAATCTGCACTGGGGGAAAATTCCTTCCTGACCCCAAATATGGTGATCAGTTAAACCCTGAGCATGAGGGCAAGTCCACAACAGCCAGTCAAGAAGAACTTCTCTGTAATAACTCAGAACCCACTTGATCCAATGCCCTTTCCCAGGTCACTATCTTACCCATGACCAGTAGTAAAAGACAGACAATGGCCAAGCTACACTGTCGATCATATCATTCCCTCCATAAACTTATCAAGCTTGGTTTTGAAGGCACCTAAGGTTTTTGCCCCCACCACTTCCCTTGGTAGACTATTCCAGGACTTTACTCTTCTGATGGTTAGGAATCTGCATCTAATTTCAAGCCTAAATTTTCTGAAGGACAGTTTGTATCCATTTGTTCTCGTGTTCACATTAGCACTGTATTCAAATAATTCCTCTCCCTCCCTTGTATTGATCCCTCTAATGTATTTATAAAGAGCAATCATATCTCCTCTCAGCTTTCTTTTGGTCAGACTAAACAAACCAAGCTCTTTAAGTCGTCTCTCACAGGGAAGATTTTCCATTCCACGAATCATCCTTGTAGCCCTTCTTTGCGCCTGCTGCAGTTTGACTTCATCTTTCTTAAACATGGGTGACCAGAACTGTACACAATACTCCAAGTGAGGTCGCACCAGCGCCTTGTAGAATGATACTAACACCTCCCTATCTCTACTGGAAATACCCCTTCTGATGCACCCCAGGACTGCATTAGCTTTTTTCACTGCCACATCGCATTGACTACTCATTGTCATTCTGTGATCAACCAGTATGCCCAGGTCCTTCTCCTCCCCCGTCACTTCCAGCTGATGCATTCCCAATTTATAAGAAAAATTCCTGTTATTTGTCCCTAAGTGCATGACCTTGCACTTCCCGTTGTTGAATTTCATCCTGTTTCTAATGCTCCACTTTACAAGGTCATCCAAATCATTCTGTATGCTATCCCGATCCTCTTCTGTATTGGCAATACCTCCCAGAGTGGTAGAAATAGACTCATTGTTTTCACTTTTGCTTCTTGTCACATTAGAATATGTGCAATAAAATATTTTTTTTATCACATGCTGTATGCATCCTAACATTTTGTAAGGTGCCTCTTAATCAAATATTTTCACAGAGTTGCACATGGTGACCTCAGTATTTTTTCCATACATGGTTAGTTTATTTAGAGCACAACAATATGTATAAATATGCCACATTGTTCCTTCCAGTATGCATAACTCTGCATTTATATTTGTAGAGAATGATGTCATCAGCCGTCAGTACTGTCCATTTATTTAGTGCTGTTAAATTACACTGAAGGTGCTTAGTTTTTGGCAGCTTTGACAAACAATTCTGCAGATTTTGCCACCACGCTATTCATTTCCTTTCCAAAATCATGACTAAATATGGAAGTGAGGCATATTGGTCCGTAATTTCCAAGATTATCCCCTGGCACCTTTCTTGAGAAAGATTCATAATTTTTACTCCATAATCTTACAGTTAAGGACCTGATTGTATTGAGAGACTGTGCATTTTTATTAGAAACTCTCACGTCACAGCTGAACAAAAGTGTACAAAGTTTACATTGTATAAAACAAATGGCAGCTCATACGATCCTAATGAGGAAAAAATTAATCATGTTGCTCTTTTAATCCAGTGAAAAAACAACAAGGAGTTGTGTGGCACTTTAAGACCAACAGATTTATTTTTTGCATGAGCTTTCATGGGAGAAGATCCCACTTCCTCAGATGCTTCCGCTAGAATTAGCAGAAGTGATGAAAGGCAGTCATGTGTTTATATATTTGTCATGTGAGCACTTTTGAAGGGCCTTCCCACCATTGGTAAGTAAGCTGTCAAGTAAAGGAGCAGTAGGCTGTTTTTCCCCAACACCAGAGATATTAACCTGATCAGCTAACAACAGACGTGGCCAATCTGCGGCTTGCGAGCCGCATGTGGCTCTTTAAAGAAAAATTGCGGCTCCCGGGAGAGCACAGCAGGGAAGGGCAGCATGGCGGGAGCCAGGGGTGAGAAATTTGCAGTGGTGGGGGACAGCAGAGAAGCGGCCACATGGTAAGAGCTGGCAGTGGAGGAGCAGCATTGTGAGAGCTGCAGGAAAAAGCAGAGGGGTCAGAGCCGGGGGAGGGGTAGCACTGTGAGAGCCCACAGGGAAAAAGCAGCTTGGTCAGAGTGGGGAAGGGAGGGGAGGAGCAGCATTGAGAGAGCCCGCAGGGGAGAGGCCGCATTGTAAGAGCCTCACCAGCAGAAAAAAGCAGTGTGGTGAAAGCCAGGAGGGGAGGGGTAGCATTGTGAGAGCCTGCAGGGAAAAACAAGCTGTCAGTTAGGTGTTAAAGACAAGCACTCAGAGCATGTAACTGCCAGATTCTACAATTTACCCACACAATATTAATTCCTACCCTCCATGTCTGTGTGCATAACAATAGTCTTTAATTACATCAGTGCATGATTTTTTAAAATACTTTTCTTTTTTGATATTGTTTTCTGGGTAATATTTTTAAAACGGGCAACATAAGTTGATCAAGAACAAGTCTACAATGAACTACAGATAAGTGATGACAATTAGCAATTTAAACCTGAAAAGCAATTGTAAATTAATTGTCTCTTTTAAAAATCACCTGGCATTTTCAGATATTGTAACATAATGCAAAATTATTTCTCTTGTATTTCTATTTTGAGAATTAAATAAGAATCATCAGAAATGACTGAAAATTGACACAAGTGTTACATCCAAAACCACTGACAACTGTCAAAAGGTTATTAAAAATCCCTCTATTTAAAGAATGTTACAAGTACTTATTATGGATCATTGTTCATTTTCAGCATGCAAAATGATTTAGACTTAAGATAGACCACCACTACTGAAAACTAGCTTTAGAAAAAAAAATTCCTTAAGTCTGTTGAACAAGTGTGTCTGAGACATCAGTATGTCATCTGTTTGCAGAAGGAACTGCTAGTACATTTATTTTATAAGAAAATTTTAATTAATATAACTGTCAGTTACCAAGATAATTTACATTCACTGCAAAGTTCAACAGCAGCACTATACTTCTACTGATTAAACAGCATTCAACATGTATTAATTCTTTTTTGTTGTATAATCAAAATCTATTTATATTTCACTCCAGTCTTCATGAATGACTCTATGGGTATCTGAGCCCATCAGACAAGAGTAATTGCTGTGAAGGGCTGAGGACGGAAAATTGTGTTGTAAACTTTCCGAAAAAAAATCTCACCAATAAAGATTTTACTTTGTATTATAAAAACCAAATAATGATATTTAGAATTTATACAGGGCCTGACCCTAAACTGAATAAGCTCAATGGGATTTTTTCCATAGTATCTTCTGTGCATGGACTCCAAAGCACTTACTGAAACAGGCTCTGATCTTGCACTTTCTGTCCCCCTAAATTCTCATTGATCTGTTGTGATTCTGAACAGTTGAAAAGGTGTCCCTGTGTGCATCTCTTCACAGGATTAAGATGAGAACAGTATTTTCCCTTACTATTACTCTCATTTTAAAATTAATTGTGTCTGAGTCCTCAGACCTTTTGTCTTCACTGTCCGTAAGTATTTTAGTGAACAAGTTTACTGGCAGAAATATTGGCAGGGAGGTGGGGGCATGGTAGGTGCCAGGGTGGGGTGGGAGGGAGAAGTGTGGCATGGTTGGGGAGAGCAGAGAAGCAGCAGTGTGGCAAGAGATGGGAGGGAAGCATGGCATGGTCAGAGAAACCATAGCATGTTCAGATTTTCTCATAGGCCTAACGCAGCATACTCGTTGTTAAAATAAAATCATGTTTTACAAGTCCTAAACATGATGTGGAATACTAAGAAATGAAAATACAAAGGAGAAAAGTATAAAACTGAACATAGATTACTTTCAATTTTTGGCACAACTTACTGCTGTGAAGCATCAGATTCCACAATGACATTCAAAACATTGTGCAATACTTAGAGATCAGCATCTCAGACAGCTTTTACCTGCTGCACTGAGAAGTTACTGCCCAGATTTAAAAAAAAAACAAAACTTGCCACAAGCCTGTAGTGTTCTACATCTAGCAACGGCTAAAGTTTTACTGTATAGCCCTAGTTTCATAGTAATCTTAAATTATTATTAGAATCTGATATTAGTGGATCAATATTTGGCCCATTTTTACGATAAAAGTAAAGCGTGTGATGAATTTTAAGCTTAGTAATTTTGGAGTAAGTAAAAATATGTGCTTATATGCCTCAGTGTGGCTCTCAAAGGTTTAATAATTGACTTGTGCAGCTCTTGAGTTCCATAAGTTTGGCCACCCCTGGCTAATAACATCAGAAAAAGTAACTTTCTGAACTCTTCAAAACCATCTGGTTCTGGTGACCCCCACCCCCAGGTTTTCCATTTGTTCTTGTATCTCCTCTTTTGGCTCCTCAGTCTTTGATAATGCCTTGTTTTTATAACTTGTATGGACTGTCTGGGGTAGGTATGTTTCCAACATCACCTATTGAGATTAATTTAAAGATATTATTTAGTGTCTTTCAAGTAATGTTCTCCTTGCCTGCTTCTTTCTTTCTCTCTTAGTAAAGTAATGGTTGATTACAACAGCAGCATTATTTGAAACCACAGATGAGGGGACCCACATAATTAGATAGATTTCAGGCTTTTGGGCCAACAACTTAATTACGGTCAATGTGAAAACAATAATGTAGACTTAAGGGTTGTATATGTAACTGCAGACCCAGCTTCTATACTTGGTTTTATCATTGGTCATTGGTATGCGATTTTGGAAAATTATTTAATCACCTCACACCTTAGTTCCCCCATCTGTGAAAAGAGGATAACAATTCTTACCTTTCTTTGCAAAACTAGGCTGATCTCTTGGGGGTAAAACTTGCTCTATAATGTTAAATGTTGTTATTTTGCTGATTGAGCTAGTGCTGTTCTGTATTAACAGCTTAATATTCTCTGGTTCTCCATAGCAACCAGGCTGCACTGGAATATCAGCTTGCAAATATTTGTGGTTTCAAATAATGTAGCTGTTGTAACCAACTAAAAGAATAGACTCTGATTTGTATACCATGTTGACTAAATTCCTTATTATCCTTCTACCTGAAAGAGAACCACTCCCTTCAGCACAGCAACTCATACTAGTCAGTCGAATCAACATACAGGTTTCATAGGACTGAGAAGTTGGCACCAAGACAGCTTGCACAGAGAAATTCCACTAGCTAGAAAGTTAGGCCACAGTCCTACAAAGTCCTCTCTGTACGTGAAGGGGTCCACTTATGCAGCGTTCATTGCAACATCGGGGGCTGTAAGAAACGGGAAGGGGTTAACTGAAATGAGGTATGCTGTCCAATTTAGTATTTTATGTGTGAGCTCTGCAAGAGAAGCTGCTTTTTGTTTGATGGCCATCAGGAATGAGACCGAAAGAGACTTAAGTCCGATTTGTGCTATTCTCACAACTAAACTGGGACTTCAGCTAAGAGCTCTCTGTAGCTCAAAAACTTGTCTTTCACTAACAGATGTTGGTCCAGTTAAAAGATATTACCTCACCCAGCTTTTTTTCCTCTAATAATCTTGGATCCATCTGGCTCCAACAACACTTGAGTCAGCTAGGGATCACAAGCATAAAAGAAGCTAACCACTGCTGGGGCACTGAGTCCAGTTCTGGTGTCCCCAGCTCAAGAATGATGTTAATAAATTGGAGAAGGTTCAGAGAACAGACATGAGAATTATTAAAGGATTGGAGACTATTTCTTATAACATAATACTCAAGGAACTTGGTTTATTTAGCTTAACAAAAAGAAAATTAAGGGATTACTTGATCACAGTCTACAGTATCTATATGGGAACAAATATTTTAATAATGGGTTGGTTAATCTGGAAGAGAGAGACATTACATGAGCCAATGGCTGGAAGTTGAAACTAACAAATTCAGACTGAAAACAAGGCATACTTTTTTTAACAGTGAGCGTAATTAGCCATTGGAACAACTTACCAATTTACCACAATGGATTCTCCATCACTGACGGTTTTAAAAAAGACAATATTTTTGTAAATATATGCTCTAGGAATTATTCTGGGGAAGTTCTACAGTTTTTGTTGTACAGGAGGACAAGATATACTGGTCCTTTCTGGCCTTAGTCAATGAATAAACAAAGATGAGTCAGGAAGTTAATAACTCACATCATCTTTCTGTCTTGGAGTGGTTACACTTAAGTTCGGAATGATTTGACTTTTATCAGTGAGTGTCACTAAACCTCAATTCCACTGTATGTACACCAACTGACAAAAAATATTTCCATCAGTACTAGTTGAAATTTACAGGTGGGCAAAGTAAGAAAATGCTGCTTAAAATTTTTATACTTTTTAAAGGTGACTAACTCTATATTTTGATGAAATGTTAACAATTTATTTTAATGGTTGTAAAGCTTTAATTCTTTGAATCTCAACATCTACTGCCATTAAATAATTATTGTCTGACCTCCCCTATTAAAATCAGGGCCGTCCCTAGGGACTGCAGGGCCCAGGGCCAATCAGCCTGTGGCAGGGGCTCCCTGTCCCTCCTCGCGCTGTGGGTGTGGGGTGGGCCAAATCATAGGCCAGGCCCTATGCTCCCCCCCCCCGAGCCAGGCACACTGCTCCTGGGGACAGGGTGGGCCAGCCCAGGGGCTGGACTCTGCTCTCCAGTCCCGCCTCTGGGCTGGCCATCCCTACTCCCAGGGTGGAACCACAGGCCCAGGGGAGGGTTGGGAGAGTGGAGCCTAGCCTCTGGGCTGGCCTGCCCCACGCTTGGGCCAGCTGTTCTACCCTGGGGGTAGGGAGGGCCAGCCGAGAAGCCAGATTCCACACTTGCACCCCTGCCCTGCTGCCTTCAGTTTCATACTGAAGGCAGCAGGGTGGGAGAGAAGGGAGCGCACCATGGGGGGTGCTGTGGGGTGGGCCCCGCACTTCTCTGCTCACAGCAGGACAGCGTTGGACCCATGGAACCATGGGGCCAGCGATGATCACCGTGCTTGTTCCCCTGCCTGAAGGATGGCCCTGATTACATTCATAGAAATACAGAGCTAGAAGACACCTTGAAGGTCATCAAGTCCAGCCCATGATCTGAAGCAGGACTAGGTGAACCTAAACCATCCATTGCAGGGTTTTTTTCCAAATTATTCTTTAAAACCTCCAGTCACAGGGATTACATTTTCTTACTTTGAAGCCAGAGCTTAACCACTCTTATAGTTGTTTTTTTTTAAGTATTTAATCTAAATCTGCCTTTCTGCAGATTAAGCCCGTTACTACTTTGTCCTACCTGCTGTGGACATGGAGAACAACTGATCGCCATTCTCTTTATAATACCCCTTAATATATTTGAAGACTGTTATCAAGTCCTTCCTCATTCTTTTCTTTTTTTTTTTCGAGAACAAACATGCTCAGATTTTTTTAAACCTTTCCTCATAGGTCATTTATCATTTTTGTTGCTCTTGTCTGTATCTTCCCCAATTTGTCTACATCCTTCCTAAAATGTGCCACCCACAATTGGACGCGGTACTCCAGTTGAGATCTCACCAGTACTTAGTAGGGTGGGACTGACACCTCCCTTGTCTTACATATAATTCTCCTGTTAATGCAGACTTAAATTAGCCTTTTTTTACTCCTGTAACAGTGTTGACTCATTTTGAAGTTGTGAGCCACTCTCATTCTCAGATCCTCGTTAGCACTACTATCATCTATTCTAGCTGATTATTCCCAGTTTTGTAGCTGTGCATTTCGTTTTCCTCCCTAGACATAGCAATTAGCACTTGTCTGTCTTGAATTTAATCTTGTTGGTTTCAGACCAACTCTCGCATTTGTCAAGGTTGTTTTGAATTCTAATCCTGTCAATCAGAGTGGTTGCAACCTCTCCCACGTTGGTGTCACCTGCAAATTTTATATACGTATTCTCCACTACATTAGCCAACTCATTAATGAAATGAAGGAACTCAAAAGTGAAATTGCAGAACTACTAACTGTGGTATATAACTTATAATTTAAATCAGCTTTAGTACCAGATGACTGGAGGATAACTAATTATAGTAAAGAACAGAATTATCAGACACATAGATAAACAGGATTTGTTGAGGAAGACTCAACATGGTTTCTGTGAAGAGAAATTGTGCCTCACCAATCTAATAGAATTTTTGAGGAGGTCAACAATCATATGAATAAGGATAATCCAGTGGCTATAATGTACTTAGATTTCCAGAAAGCCTTTAATAAGTTGTCTCACCAAAAGCTATTAAGAATCAGTAGCTGGGTTAAAAGACAGGAAACAAAGGATAGAAATAAATGGTCAGGTTTTAGAATGGAGAAAGGTAAATAGTAGTGTCATTCAGGGGTCTGTGTTGGGACCAGTGTTCTTCAACATACTCTTACAAAATGTGCAATTACTGTCTAGGAAGGAGTACTGCAGAAAGGGATTTGGATGTCATAGTGGACCACAAGCTAAATATGAGTCAACAGTGTAATGCTTTTTTTGAAACCGTAAACCCTAACCTGGGATGTATTAACATGAGTATTGTTAAGTAAGGCATGAAATGTAGTTCTTTTGTTCTACTCTGCACTGATTAGTCCTCAATTATAGTATAGTATCCAGTTTTGGGCACTTCATTTCAGGAAAGTTGTGGACAAATTAGAGAAGGTCCAGAGAACAGCAACAAGAATGATTAAAGGCCTGGAACATTTGACTTATCAGGAAAGATTGAAAGAACTGGGTTTGTTTAGTCTGGAAATTTGTTAGTGTTTAAGTGCCTCAGGATTCCTTGTTTGTTCTGGAAAAGAGAAGACTGAGAGGAAACAAGTTTTCATGTACATAAAAAGGTTGTTACAAGGAAGAGGGAAGAAAATGTTCTCCTTAATTGCCAACGATACAATGGAAAACAATGGGCTTAAATTATGGCATGGGAGGTTTAAATTGGACACTAGGAAAAAATTCCTAACTGTCAGGTGATTGCATCTTGTCAATTTTCAAAGGGATAGCTGTCTTAGTCTAGTCCAGCAAAAACGAACAAAAAAAAAAAACACGCCAAAAAGTTGTGTGGCACTTAGACTAACAGATTGATCTTTCGCATGAGCTTTCGTAGGAGAAAATCCCACCTCGTGAGATGCTTCGAAGCTGAACTCGAATTAACATGCAAATTAAATTCTGTGAAAGCAGGATCGAATCTAGACTATGGGTTCTTTTCCCATTACAAAAGGTGATTTGACTTCAAGCTTCCCAGTGTTTGAACCTAACAACTACTCTGATTTGCTGTTACTGTATGACCTGATCCTATGTTTTACACCCTCTTGCATTTATTTTCATTCCATTCTGTAAGTTCACTCATCTTCAAAGCATCTGCCAAAGTGGGATTTTCTCCCACAAAAGCTCATGCGAAAAATAAATCTGTTAGTCTTTAAGTGCCACACGCCTCCTTGGGTTTTTTTTTTCAGTGATGCAGCGTTTGCGCCAATATCCCAGTCCTCATGTGGCCCTTGTGGTGACTTGAGTTTGAGACCCCTGACTTAAATAATGAGTTTCTAATATTTAGCAAACAAATCTTTTCTCCAAAGTATTGATTAGATACTGGAGTTAAATAAATGCTAACAAACCAAGGACTGAGTTTAACAAACACTTTGCTTCCTTGCCAGGACATCAAAAAGAGCTCTGTATAAATTGAAAGTTTGTACCTTTCATTAACAGAAGCTGATCCAGTAAAAGATATTACCTCATTTACCTTGTCTTTCTGAATGCACGAGTAACTAAGCAGTCTCTTCCTCTCAGTTGTGCAGCTTGCATTTTTGATGTCACAATTTCTCTAGTTCTCTTCTCACTGTGTGAAAGCCGTGTACTGTTGGGAGTTGACACACAGCTGTGACACATCAAAAAAATCCAGCGGACTGATCAGCCACATTCCAATCATCTTTACTCAGTTGACCATTAGACATCCAAAAAAACTACAGTAGGTGGCAGTGTAGCAGCACAGAGCTCATTTAATTTGCCTGACTACAGTTTGACTTTTGGGGGGGGGGATCAGTTTTGATCTCAGATAGATGTATTGTTTAGCTGGTTAAACTTAGCTGATGAGTTTTGTTTTTGCATCTGTGTGCTCTTACACCTCCCTTCTGTTTTGCCTGGTTCATTCTATTCTTTGGCTAGATAGGTAATTGAAACTCACTCAGAATCTGTTCTCAAACAAAGCCACACAGACAGTTGGGCACCAGGTCCAATGTGATTTTATTCTGTATTCTGAGATTTCGACTGGAATGTGTTTCTCTATCTGCTGAATGAATGCGAGTAATTCTCAGCCCTCATATGTTACTTTTCACTTTCATAACCTCAATTACCTGCCTCCTCTTCAGAACACCCCAGTGGGAAGAGTCGTGTTATCCCCATCCTCCGAGGAGAAAAAATTAATTGATTTGCAAGAGACCATTGAGAAAATTGGTGTCAGAATGAGAATTAGAACTCATTTCTTGGCCCTCATTCCTAAATTCAGACCATTTGACTGCACATCTCACTAGAGATAATCTTTCTCTGCAGTTCCTTTTTCCTCGTATTCTGTAAGTTCCCTATCTTCAAGTGTCCAACAAAGCGGGATTTTCTCCCAAAAAACCTCATGCAATAAATAAATTTGTTGGTCTTTACATGCCACAGGACTCCTTGTTTGTTTTCCTTTTTGCAGTTCAGAGTGGAATCTCGCCTTGCATCTTTTGTTCCTTGAGCCTTTTGGCTCCCCAACTTCTCACCTCATTGCCCCTTGTATTCTGTTCTCTCAGTGGTCCTTTCCCATCTCTTTGTCCTTATTTAATAATACACCACTTTACAAACATGAGGTAGTTATCACAATGGCCTACCTGATGGATGGACGGTGTTCATTACCCAACTTCACAGGAGGAGGAAACTATGGCAGAAAAATCATGCGAGCTATACCGTAGAGTCGAGATTAGAATGCAGGACTCTTCTGTGCTCAATGTACATGAGCTCCATACTTACTGAATTGCCCCTCCTTGAAGTCAGAGACCACACTGACCACACAGCAGAGAAGCCACCTCAGCTATATACAGTTAGAAGACATTTTCAGTAGTCTTTGTGCTATTGGCAGAATTCTGCAGCGTTGCTCTAATGAATCCGGGATTTTCTCAAAAGTGGAATAGACCCATGGCTGTAAGTTTTAGAGGCCCTAAAGCAGGGGTCTCAAACACGTAGCCCGTGGGCCGCATGTGGCCCCTGAAGCTATTTCCTGCGGCCCGCAATGACGTGATCGTTACTGATATTTGCAATATCATTGTATCGAAAGGTTTCAGTGGTGCAGCCCTTGGGCTATCGTACTAATTCTCATGGGGCCCTCTACTAGTCCTCGTGGGGCCCTCATGGTGATTTGAGTTTGAGACCCCTGCCCTAAACTCAGCAGTAGGCAGGATTGTGAATAATCTGTGATTTTGAGGCATCATCAGTATGGTGAGCTTTCAGCTCCAGTGATTATAAATTCAAGGCTTATCTTCCTAAGTTAAAGGGTTACAAATTGATTGGCTGATGATTTATTCCTTATTCAGACAAGCAGTAGTTCTTGTTGATGTGAGTAATCCCATTCCCAACACCTGCAAGAATTCCTGTTAGCGTCAGTGGAACGAGTCACATGGCAGGTTGTAGATAGTTATTTAAACCATGTTTTTAATGAATGCGTTGGCATTTGCAGCCCCAAAAGCCAGAAAGCAGAGCATGATGCAGCACCACAGCCCTTATGGATCTCAGTAACCAGGCTGCAAGATGATTTAAGGGTATTACTAACACTAGATTTAGCCTGTTAATTTGCTGCTCTGGCTGCAGAATAAACACTAGGCACCAGTGTAAATAGGAAAGGAATGACTGGAATAGGAATGAAAAGGGAAGAAAACTCCTTTTGTCAAATGCAGAGTTAAATGATGTCTGGCTTATCTGATATTTCCTCCTAACAGACACTGGTTATCAGAGTGGTTTTGAAGTTGAGAGATAGTGCTTAAAATGGGAAAAAGCTGAACTCTAAATGGACCCAGAAGTGTTCTTCCAGTTCCATGTGTAATTGTGACCGCGGCTAATTTTCCTACAATGATGGCTTCGCAAACCCTTGCCTGTAATTGTGATTTGATTCATATGGGAAATGGCTCTTGGAGCCTAACAAGCACTTAGGTGTTCATCCTCTGAGAGTGCCTATTGCTATGGCAACTGCTGTTTATAATACACAAGGAGGAAAGCCTGCAAAGTATGCTGAGCAGTGCTGGGCTCCTGCACTTTGGCAAGGGAATCAGCCTTTGCTTGTCAGAATTGGTTTAATTATGAGTCCTGGAAACTCCCTGATGATTAGAGACTCTCTCTTTAAAGGAGTGATACTTCTCCATGTGGAATTAACCTTTTGATTGCCGACTTTTAGGTGCATTCAACTGCCTAACTGAGATAAGGACTGATTGGCCCATCTAGCAACAGACCTGTGCACAGGGTGGTAGTCAATCAAGCCTACCTAGGAGAGCATGGAAAGGGAGGGATGTGGATACTAAATTCTACAAGTTAGTCCTATGCAACGGTGGTCCTGAGACAGCACACTGTACAGTAATTATGACAAAGGCCTGTTTTTTGGTTGGCTTTTTTATCCAAAATTTCTAGCCTTTGCTGCTGCTGCTTTAATTCCACCCCAGGTAGCCAGGCTGTAAACAAAGCTCTGGGCTGAGTATGTCAGTATTTGAATAATCAAGCCACGTTATGGTGATAAGATGTCTCAGTTTAATAAGGACAGTTCTGATATTTGGGGCTTTGTCCTGTTAGATCTCACCCCTTTCCTGAATTTTCACACTTGTTATTGGCTCACCCTATGCCATGTTGACCTATTCTGATCAGAGTGAAATAGGACAGGACTTAGAGTTAGAGCAAAGTGAAAATGAACATTTCTTTCCCAGAGAAAATTCCAGTATTTCTAAACATGTTTTCCTCTGGAGTTTGGGCAAAAAGTTGATCCTCCCTGGTGGAAAGTTCTGAGAAATGCTGATTTGGAAATGTTTAAATGATAAATTTTGGCTCAGTCTGACATTGAATTTCATCTGCCTGAGGTTAGCCTCAGAACCTCAAGAGAGTTGTAGTTCAGATGGCTGATGCCCCCATTCTTGCATATGTCTCCTGAACCAGAATACACCTCCTATGATGCGTCATGGCCCTGTGACTCCGATGATGCACTGCTGCACTTCAATCAGAGAGAATACTGTGCACAGAAAACATGGCCTAGAGAGGAGAGCAGGGAAATGAGACATCTGAACTATAACTCCTGTCAGGCACTGAAGCAGCTCTGGCAGACTCTGATTAAAGTCAGAATGAGCAGAAAAAAAAAATTATTTGGTTCAACAAACTGAAATGTTTCGATCTAAGTCCAGCTGATCTGAAATATTTTGTTTAGGTTTTCCCCTACATTTTGGCAAGGTTGGAAAATTGTGATTTTGCAGAAGGTGTATTTTTGGTTAACAAGGCAAATGATGATAAATCAACACACAATTCCCAACCCTCTCTTCTTAAAATGCCCGCTACATGGAGCCCCACCAAACCGAGTGCCTCCACCACTGCTACCTGTGACTGTACCAACAGGGTGGGAGCAGTGTCACATTACTCGGGTGTGGTGAGCACACCTTGTGATTGGTACAGAAGTTAGGGGTTAGGTGTCAGAGCTGAAGTCAGGAGCCAACCCAGCTGGAAGTCAGAGATGAACCAAGGATGAGAGCCAGAGTTGGAGTTAAACCAGGGGTGAAAGCTGGAGACAAATAGGAGCCAAGGACAGTCCTAAACTGAATCTGAGGAGTCCTAGCTTTGGGTTGGAGGTGGGGGCAGTTGGAACTGGGGCAACAGAGTTCAGGGGCCAGATGAGGATGAGGTCAAAAGCTGGGAGTATTAGAGATCATGTAAGCATTCCCAGTTCTCCAGTCACTAGTGGGGCTATTGAGAAGTGGTATGGATGTGGTAGTGACATGAGAGCCTGTGGATCCATGTTTAGGACTTCACACAGCATTTTGGAAAGTTGGGGCAAGACAGTCTAGTTTAACATTCCTAAGCAGCCTGTTGTTGACCAAAGCCTTAACCCAGCCTCTGATTTACATGTTTAATTACTTAATTTGCAGGTGCAAAGTTGCACCTGTGAAATTAGAGGCTGGTTGCAAGCTCAGGACCAAGGTGTCATTTACTTTTGTAGTTGGCTGTTTGTAAATTTCTGCCTGACTTAGTGATGGGGTTGTTGACTGCCCTTCCTGTTGCATTCCTATCCCCTAATTCCATATCTCAGTGGCCAAAATTCAGTCATATTAAAACTGATGACAAGCCAGGTGTGGAAATAATAAGATGTTGATGAATTTCCTAACGATGCTGCAAAAATAAAGAAACTGGACAAAATGAAAGACCTCCCATACCCATGACTCTGTGCCAGAAAATGCCTTCCATTATGTTCTGTGTTTGTGAGATTACTTAATACGTGTTTATGAAATCCTTTGATATCCTCGGACAATCCTGCTTAAATCAATAGCAAGATGTCTTTTTACTTCAGTGGTGCAGAAACTGGTTTTAAAGAACTGGTTGGCCTTGTGGGTAAGGCACAAGAAAGACTGTTGGGAGAGAGACATTCTTATCCTAGGCTATAACACAGATTTCCTGTATGACCTTTAGCAAATTGCTTAAGCTCCTCGCAACTTTATTTTTCCTCATCTTTTAAGAAGGGATCATACCCACCTATCTCACAGGTGTTTTGGTAGGTTAAATTATTATGTCTGGCACACATGTCAAGGTTATCAAATGAAATCTGCTAAATAAATGTAAAGTAGCATTTATGACTATCATTATCAGTATTATTATTATCAGATGGGTGGATTTGCTACTTGTTTCCACGTGGTTTTGTTTTCATTTATTTGGAAGTATTAAGGAGAGACTGCTCCTTTAACAGTGTATGGAACTGTCCTCTGAGCACACAGCAAACCAAACTGAACAGGAAGGGAGAAGGGTTTCAAAAGAAACTAAGGCTAAGCCCAAAGAGAGAACCTGTAAGTTCTCTGAAAAATTTGTCCTTCATTGTAACAATACACAAAGGGGAAATAAAACAAGCTGGTATGCTGTGTAGATCTAATTATGAATGAAATGCTGGCTATAAATGCATGTAGGCCCTGATCTTTCACTGCTGAAGTCCCAGGGGATGTAAACCAGCCCATATTTACAAATGGAAATTTTGTGGCAGATACCAGTTATACCAGAATTGTTCAATGTACAAAATAAATACACATTGTAGGAGCCTTTACTGCTGGCTCACAATCTCCTGCATAGTAAAAAAGCAACAATCTGATCATCTGAAGTCTTTTACAGGCAGCCTCTTCACAAATTCCAAAGGCACAGCCCTGTCAGTCTAGTTCAGTAAAACAAATGAGGAGTCCTGTGGCACTTAAAGACTAACAAATTTATTTGTTGCATGAGCTTTCGTGGGAGAAAATGCCATTTCTTCAGATGCTTTGAAGATGGGGGAACTTGCAGAATAAGAGGAGATAAACGCAGGGAAGTGTAAGTCATGGGGTCAGGTCACACTGTAACAGCAAATCAGAGCAGTTGTTAAGATTCTAACACTGGGGAACAGCATAAAAGATGAGGTCAAATTACATGTTGTAATAAGAAAAAAATCCAAAGCCCTGAAACAATGCAGTTGAATTTACAAATAAATTTGAGCTCTGCAGCTTCTTTTTGAAGCCTTGATCTGGTATTCATCTGTCTGAGCGCTGCAATTAGTAAATCCTCAATAGGGTGATCGGGAAGATTGAAATGCTTGTCCACTGGTTTTAGAACGTTGTGATTTCTAATGTCAGATTTGTGCCCATTTATTCTTTTGTGCAGAGACTGTCCTATTTGTCCAATATAAAAGGCAGAGAGGCATTTCTGGCACATGATGGCATGAATCCCATTGATGGACAAGCAGGTGAATGAGCCTTTGATAAAGTAGCTGGTTTTATTAGGTCCTGTAATAGTGTCTTTTGTGCAAATATGTTGGCAGTGTGGTTTGTTGCAGGGATATGTGCCTGCTTTAGTGGCTCTGTTGTTAGGTCTTAGTTGCTGGTGAGCATCTGCATAAGGGTAGGGTGGGGGGGCTGTCTGTAAGAGAGGAGAGGCATCCCCGAGGCAGCACAGAAAGAAATAATGACAGATGCACCACCAGAACCCCCAGCAGGGATATTATATCTACTACCAAAATCCAGAATAAAGCAAACCCTGGACTCCCTAGCATCTCAGGCATTGGCACTCTTACAGCAGGCTGATCTGGCTATGTGGATTTCCTCTTCAGACCCTATGGTATCAACACTCCTAGCTATCTTTGAGATACCATAAACTTCCTGAGAAAAATCCAATCCACTGGTGAGCTTCCAGAAAACACCATCCTGGCCAATATGGATGTAGAAGCTCTTTACACCAACATCCCACACAAAGATGGGTTACAAGCTATTAGAAGAACCATCAAGATGATGCCACAGCACACCTCATGGCTGAACTTTGTGACTTTGTAATCACCCACAACCATTTCAGATTTGAGTATAATTTATACCTTCAAGTCAGTGGCACTGCTATGGGAACCTGCATAGCCTCACAATATGCCAACAATTTTATGGCCAACTTAGAACATTTCTTCAGGTCTCATCCCATCTTTCCTCTACTTATGCTACACCAGAAGTCAGCAGCCTTTGCTGACCCCTGTGCTGGTGCTTCCTCCCTGACCCTCAGCTGGTGCCAGTGGTCCCCTCTGCTGAAAAAATGTGGCAGCTGCCTGAAAATTCAGCAGTGGTCACGGGTGGAGTGGGTGCACTTCCCAAGCATGCCATGGAAAGAAATTGCCCAGGTTGGCTCATCTTGGTGGAATGCTTGGGGACAAGGGTCCCCAGGCATGCCAAGAAAAGGAGCGGCTCTTTTCAGGGGTTCCCAGGCATGCCGCAGAAAGAAGCTGCTTGGAATGGGTTCTTTGGGAAGCATCACACTACAGACAGGAGCCACTCTGAGTAGTTTTTTTCTTATCACATGGAAGCATAGGCATTGGGGGTATCCTTGTGCCCCAGCTGCACCTGAAGAAAGCCACCCAGAGTGGCTTTCGGTGGCAGGAGTGCCAATTTCTGTGGTACTGCAGAGGGTGCCGCGTGCTGCTTTGAATGGGCTCAGGTGCCACTGTCGGCACCTGTGCCTGCGGTTGCTTACCCCTGCGCCACACTGCCGACGTCTTCATCATCTGGACCTTCGGTAAGAATGCCCTTGAAGATTTCCACAGAGATTTCAGTTTCCACTCCGCAAATAAACAGGCTGAAACACGCCACACAGGATGGACTATGGTCCACAGGCTGGGAACCACTGTGCTAAACCAGTGCCAGTGGGCCCCTCCCCCTGCGCCAGTGGGTCCCCCAGACCTCAGCTCCTGCCACCCCCATGTTAACCGGTGGCAGCGTGGCTGGGGATGCGGGGGTGGTAGGCCCCAGGGCGGCGCCTTGGCTGGGGCTTGGGCAGCAGGCCCCAGGCTGGGGGCGGGGCCTGGAAGGGGAGAGGTTGGGGCAGGGCTTGAGCCCCTAGTAACACCCATAGCCCCTGCCCCTGTCCCCTGCTTGCTGGAATGCAGCAGAGCACCACACCAGGGCCTGCTATTTTTAAGGCCCCGACGTTCAGGCCCCAAAAAATAGAACATGGATCCAGACCACAGCATTCTGGGGCTCGCTAGTTTTCATTGATGGGCCCCGGAACGCACTATTTTTAGGGACCCTGGAATGCTGAACCACTAAATATAGTGGGCCCTGGAACGGCGTTCCAGCATGCTTTGGCCCCTTCTCTCCCCCCCCCCCAGTGCTTCTGCCAGCATCCCCTTGTCTTCCTGGGGAGTTCCAGTGAGGAGGCTGCTGCCCCCAGGAAGAGCTGGAGAGGCAGAGATTCCCCAGCACTGGCAGTGAGGAGTGATGTGAGGCATCAAGGACTGGAGAGGTGACGTGCAGTTGGGGTGCAGCACAGAGCAGGGAGACCTGGGCACCAGGGCAGAAGGGAAGCTCTGGCAGGTGATCCTGGTGCCATGGGCAGGGCCTTGCTAGGCATGGTGGAGCAGGCACACAGAGCAGTCAGAGTGTGGCACACAAGACACACCAGGCTGGGAGGTAGCTCTGCTCTCCAGCCAGAGAGCACTGATCATCTTGGAGCCCCTGTGATCCTGGCTGCCATAGCCCACAACAGCAGGCCTGGTCAGTGGCAAGGGACCTGCCCACCGAGGACTTGAGAGTGGGGCTTGATCCTGGACTTCCCTGTGTAATGGGTAGGGTGCTCTTAGCCCCCAGGGGATTTTAGCCAGTCAGGTGCCTCCATCCAGGCTGAGAGCAGAGTAATCTGGTAATGGCGTCTGCAGCCCTCTGTACAGGACTGATGGGTTGGTTAGTGCAGAAAATTAAACCACCCTCAGTATTGAGAGTGATGGTGATGGGAGTTTTGTGGGGAACAGTGCTGCTCTCCCCTGTCTTTTGCCCCATTTTAAAACCAAAGCACACTGCCCCCACCAGGAAAATATGCAGCTGAAGCTAGAATGCAGTAAAATGGCTTCTAAGAAGACAGCTCTATGCAGATCAGTAACAATGTTCAATAGCAACATACCAACGTACATCTTGACTCATTTGGAATCATCTTTCTTTAGACTCCCTCACAGATTTATTAGGCAGAAAGGGCTATGTACGGTGAATATCTGTGTACTCCTGCTGGTGTGCTTGGGGATAACACAACAGCCATTACACAGTAGCTCAGAAATTAGAGACATGCACATAAGAATGCAGAGGGCCCAGTAACGCATGTAAGTTCCTATTAGTCATTCTTATAGCTCATGAAACTAATCTCACTGATTTCAGCAGGACTTTTTGCATACAGGTTAGTCAGAGAGTAAGGGCAGCAGAATAGGGCTCACTTTACATTTCCATGTGATCTATACCTCTCACCTCGAGTTAAGGGCTTAATTAAGGGTATAAAGCATCACCTATGGCACTATAAATGAGTAAGATGTCATGGATTTTTGCTGAGGACTCACAGATAAACTGTACAGTGGACTAACTTGCACGACGGCTTAGTCCTTGTGTGAGTCATGTTTTAAGAGTTTCTCTTGTGGGCACTTCCCTTCCTTTAATGATTGCATAGGCCACTTCCCTTCCCATCTAAGATCTTTGGGGTATTTTTATTTCAGTAAGCCCTCTGTATGGCGAAAGGAGAACAGAGAAAAAGGAGAGGCAGTGTGCTGTATATTGAAGGGTAGACTAGGCTGTTGTCTTCCACTCCAGTGAAGACTGTAGTTAGCTTGTGCTGAATACGCAGTTTATGAAGCCCTTTGGAATGAAATAATTTATGCTGATGATTTCAAATTCTTTTTTAACACACAGTTTTATATTAAACAACAGAGGCGCAGAAGGCAGAAAAAAAAGTCTTTTAGTATCTGACACTGTCTTGACCTGTACACAAGGTGTGCGGTAGCTCACAGTCTGTTTTTCTAAGACCACCACCAAGTCTTCCAGGAAACATCACATATTTCTAAGGTTTAAAAAAAAAAAAAAGAGTAAGAAACAAACCAATAACTTTTAAAAAACAAACCACAAACTCTTTCAGGCTTCTTTTATGCATCTTGGTGAAGAGAAGGGAAAAACAAAACGAGGCAATGAGAGAGAAAGGTAATGTTTCCTTTTCAGGTCAACTCTGGAGAGCCTTAAAAACCAACACTGCTAGCAGACAGTCCCTTTGCCTCTTTAAGGAATGTAAGGTGGACAGAATATCTACACACTCCCTCAGGGCCAGCACGTAGGCATGCCGCTGCCTTGTGAACAAGCTGCTAGTGACAGAGAAAGCCTGTAAAGAAGGAATGATGTAGTTGCTGTTGTGAGGTTTTCCAGAGATAAATACAGGTGCAGCCTGCAGGCACTGCCAAGTGTACAAACACAGTCTGTGAAACTGCAACACATTTGAGAAGCCGCTGGAAACCTTCCTCCTCCTGCTAACATAGGGAGAAAAGGGATTGTCTCTCTGATATTTGAAATGTTTTGCAGGTCACTGTAAACAACTTTTCTCCAACCATGGTACACTGTACTGGGCTAATAAGCTGTATATTTGGAAACCAATGGCTGGTGCAGTTTCCAAGGGGAAATACAGAGGGTATACACAACATATTGCGGTCCACAGAAATTTGCTTTTGTTTAGTTTTTAAAGATTCTTTTTTTCTGTGTGTCTTGTATGTTAGGCCTTATCCACATAAGCTGTAGCACTTTATATCAGTACAACCCCATACTGTGGGTGCAGTTACATCCATTAAAATGGTGCATGTAATGGCATAACTTATTCTAGGGGTGCCCAAAGTTTTCATACAGGGGGGCCGCAGAGCCTGATCGGGTGGGCCCATGAGCTGCAAAATTCCTGCTCCCTAACCGCAGTGGCTAGGGATGGATCCAGTTCCCCTCACCCTGCCGCCAGCTTCCAGCACATCTCCGACACCTTCCCTAACCCACCCACCCTGTGTCACCAGCTTTTGCCACTCCCTGACCTTCTTCCCTAATGCCCCCCGCCCTGACGTTGGCTACCCTGGGCTGACCCCCCACCCTAGCCCTCCCTCTCCTGGCTGCTCTGGAGGTCACGCCACTTGCTGGGACTCCTATCCTGAGCATGCTCAGGCCTGGATATTTCAAAACTCCCAGCCTGGGCTGGGGCTTCTCCCTGCCACAGCAGTGAGATATTTTCTATTCTGGCACACTGACACAGTTAAAATTTTTTATTTGTGGGCTGCAGAAAAGTACATTGTGGGACACATGCAGCCCATGGGCCGCAGTTTGGGCATGCCTGGCTTATTCCCATATAAAAAAGGGAAAACTTATGTCAGTTTCAGGTACTTTTGTATTGATGTAACTTCATCTATACGACGGTTTTCCCTGGTAAAATGACAATAGTTCAAAAAAATCATACCATTATGCCATTAAAACATTTTACTTATAGAGCAAGCTTTTGAAACGTTAGAAATATAAACTCAGTTTTCCTGGGAAGATTGCTTGGAAGTTTGAGAAATGGGGCTAGGGAGCTTTATCAAGCCTTGATCTATGGTTACCATCGTCCATTTTTTTCCTAGACATGTCCTCCTTTTCAGATCCAAGTAATGCTGGAGCTGGGTCCTAATGGTGAGCGGAGGTGGCCAAGCAGCTGCCTGAATACAAACAGCACGGCAGGGGCTCTGAAGAGCAACAGGAACTCAGCTTACTGGCTAGTGCTAGTGCAGTGTTTCCCAACCAGTGTGCCACAGCACACAGGTGTGCTGTCAGGTCTGAGCAGGTGTGCCACAATTTTTTTGAAAACCTACTCAAAGAGCTCTGGATTGGCTTATTGACTCATGAATATTCATGAGTTTATCTGGAAACTATATAGTGCTGTGTCTCAAATTAATTGTAGGTAGCAAGGTGTGCCATGGCAGAGAAAATGTTGGGAACCAATGCTCTAGCGTCTGAAAAGGAGGACATGTCAGATAAAAACTAGACATATGGTAACTCTACTTGATCAGTTAAGCACATGTTTAATATTCAGCATGGTCCCACTCAGTGTTTTCCTCAGGAATTGAAATTGGGGGAAGAGGGTTGACTTTACCGGGGGGGGGGTGTTAGGGTCAATGAATTCTGAGACTGTGGGAGTGAGGGGGGCTGAATGGCACCCTGGTAAAAATCGAAAAGTGTTTCCTGACCATTTTTATTGGATTATCACACTAAATCAGCTACTCAAGTCTTTTACGGAGCACAGTAGCTACATCTTTCTGGGACTTTTGTTTTATAAAGGAATCCTGCAAAACTGGGTGACTGGGCAAAAAGAAGGCAGCTAAAATTTGATAATGAGAAATACAAACTATTGTACATTTGAAAACAGAATCTTAACTATACATATAAAATAAGGGGGTTTAACTTAGCTGTTGCCACTAAAGAAAGAGATGTTGGATTCCACTGTGGATAGGTCTCTGAAAAATTCTGGGTCATCTGTTAACTATTTTACTCCAGCACCATTGTGGATAGCCTCCTCTTGCTGCCACCTCCACACTGTGACCAGGCCTCTGTGATTTTACGTCTCAGTGGGGGAACGGTGGGTTACTTATCAGTAACCGTCCTTCTCTGAGATAGGCTGCTCACATACATTCAGTTAAGGTGTCTACGCACCACAGAGCACGGTGGATCAGAAAATCTTTAGCCTTAGCCTGTCAGGTCAGGGCACACGGCCAATGCCCCCTCTGTGCAGCGACTGCAGCTATATAGGTGACCGTGACCCTGACCCTCCCAGTCCCTTATACCTTTACTAACTCCATTAGCGGGAACAGTGGGAGGGACCTGAATGTATATGAGCAGCCCATCTTGAAGAAGGACAGTTACTGGTAAGTAGCCCACCGTTGTTCTTTGAGTACTGCTCACATCATTCAGTTACAGGTTACTGCTAGCCATACCCAAGGATGGTGGGAGGAGTTACAATCTGCCCATGCTGAGTACAGCTCTGCCCAATGCGGCATCCTCTCTAGTCTGTTGGATAATAGCATAGTGCGTTGTGAAGGTATGCACCAATGACCACGCAGCTCCCTGCAGATCTCTTGGATTGGGACCTTGGTGAGAAAGACCATTGACAAAGCCTGGGCCCTGGTAGAATGAGGCCTGCCAGTCCCAGGAAGAGGCGTATTTGACCTTCTGTAGCAGTCTTTGATATAATTTACTGTCCATTTGGAAATGCACTGAGAGGACACTGGAAGACCTCTTTTGCATTCAGCGACCAACACAAAGAGTTGGGAGGTCTTGCGGAACGGACATGTGTACTCAATGTATGTTAGGAGTGGGTCTTTTCACATCCAGAGTGTGCTGCTACTTCTGGTTCTCTGTAACGTGAGGGTCTGGAAGAATACTGGCAAGCAAATCTCCTGATTGAGGTGAAAAGGAGAAACTACCTTAGGGAGGAAGGAGGGGTGGGGTCACAGTACCACTTTATTGGGAAAGAACCTCATATATGGGTTTCTGAGGAAAGGGCCTTCAACTCTAAGACCCTGCTAGCTGAGGTGATTGCTACTAAAAAGGCTACCTTCCAGGCAAGGACCAGTAAGGTATATGAATCCCAGGGTTCATACAGGGGTTCTGTTAATGCATGGAGTGCCATGTTCAGGTACCAAGGAGGAATGGGTTCACGGGGTTGTGGGAAAAGTCTTTTGAACCCCTTCAGGAGCCTAGTGGAAGTAGGGTGGGAGAAAATGGACACCATCCATCTTTTTGTGGAGGGCAGAGATCACTGCTAGGTGGATTCTCAGTGAGGAAAGGGAGACACCTTTGTCTCCAAGGTCTAGCAGATAATCAAGGATTAGGTGTAAAGGCACTAGTGTAGGGTTTACTCCTTTACCTTGAGCCCAGCTGGAAAACTGTTCCCATTTGGCTATATAGGTGGACCTGGTGGACTGTTTTCTACTACTGACCAGGACCTTCCTAACCCTGTCTGAGCAGAGCCTTTCCTCCTCGCTGAGCCGAAGTGTCTCCAGGCTCTCAGATGCAGGCTGCTGTTCCAATTCAAAAAGCAGTGCTTCATTCCTATTGGCTGTCCTGGGACTCACTGACCACATAGTTAACCGCTTCCTCCCCAAGGGTTACCTTGCTGGTTCATATAGAGCATGGCTACAGTGTTGTCAGATAAAACCCGGACCGACCTGCCTTGTATCCTGTCCAGAAAAGTCATGCAAGCCAATCTGATGGCTGGCAGATCCTTCCCATTTATGTGAAGAAGGCTGTCTGCATGAGACCAAAGTCCCTGGGTGGAAAGACCCCCCCCCCAAAATGTGGGCCTCCCCACCCCAAGTCCGAGGCATCAGTTATCTGTGTCATTGTGGGCGTTAGCGTTTCAAAGGGAATTTCCCCCGTGGCAAACCAGGGATCCTTCCAGATCTGTAGTGCCCCCAAGATATCTCAGAGAACCGACAGTACCTTGGACAAGGGGTCTCTCCACAGTCGAACACCGTGGAGAACCAGACCTGGAAGGGCCTCATTCTCAGGCATGCTGTCCAAATCATGGAGGTGGGGGCTGCCACATGCCCAAGCAGCTGTAGGCAGCGACAGACAGTGGTCACTTGAAACTCCTGCAGCTCTGTAATGATGGAGCAGATGGACTGAAATCTTGAGAGGGGCAGTGAAGCCCTCCCTTTGTGAGCATCTAGGAGAGCTCTTATGAATGCTATGCTTTGGGACAGGCAGATTTTTGACCTTTCTCAATTTATGCAGAGACCCACATATCCGCACAGGTGGGTTACTGCTCTGACATTGAGCTCTACCTGAGCTCTCGATTCCCCATGTATTAACCAATTGTCTAAGTAGGGGTAGATCTTTATGCCCTGCCGGCGCACAAATGCAGAGACTGGTGCCATGCACTTTGTCAAAACCCTGGGGGCCAGAGAGAGCCTGAAGGGGAGTGATGTGAACTGGAAGTGATTTCCCCCCATGTTGAACCATAGGTACCTTCTGTGGCAGGGATGTATTGCTATGTGAAAGTAAGCGTCTTTTAGATCGAAGGCTGCGAACCAGTCCCCGGGAGACAGAGATGGGACGATCTGTGACAGGGAAACCATGCAGAACTTTATTTTCCTTATGTGTTTGTTTAAGGTTCTGAGATCTAGAATGGGTCGTAGGTCCCCGTTGGGTTTGGGGACCAGAAGGTATCGGGAATAGAACCCTTTCCCCGCTCCAGCTTTGGGACACTTTCTATGGCCCCGAGGGAGAGGAGATTGTCACATTCCATCTCAAGCAAGCGATCTAGTTTCTGGTTCCCGAAGTCTTGGCGAGGAAGCAGTCTTCTGACCCGAGGAGTTGATCGAAACTGCATGCGATACCCTTCCAAGACCATCTCAAGGACCACTGGTCAGTTGTGATGTCAGCCCAGTGGTGTGTGAAGCAGTGTAGTCGGTTGGGAAAGGTTGGGGTCAAGGCTATGGGTTCACTGCCCTCGGAGTAGCCATCAAAAGCGCTTCTTCCTCCCTGTCGAGTGGTTGGTACCCTGCCTGCGCCTGCTGGACTGTGAGGCATGGGGCTTTCTATCCTTGCTTGAGTGGGCCTTGTCCTTATCTAAGTCCCAGAGTGGTCATTGGGGGCACTGATAGGACCGAGAAAAAGAACTCTGCATCTGGATTTTATGCTTTAACTGCTGTAGCTGCTGTTACAAGAGTTGATGAGGTTTCAAAGAGCATCGGGCAGATTGCAGGGTATACATTCCAAGAGATCTGAGGGTGGCTCTTGAGTCCTTCATGCCATGCAGCTTAGCATCTGTTTACTCAGCAAAGAGGTCAGGGCCTTCAAATGGTAGGTCCTGAATGATAGGCTGCTTTTGTGGGGACAGGCCCGAGCCCTGAAGCCAGGTGGAGCGGCATTTCACTATGGCGCCTGCCATGGTACGCGAGGCTGTGTCCGATGAGTCCCAGGTAGACATCAGAGCATCCTTGGAAGCCAAGGCCCCTTCTTCAACTATCGCTTCATAATCTCTGAGGTGGTCCTTGGGGATAAGGTTGCAAAACCCTTCCATGACTCTCCAGAGGTTGATGATATAGTTAACCATAAGGGGTTGGTGATTCAAGATATGCAGCTATAGGGCTGTAGTGGCATAGACCTTTCTGCAGAGTAAGTCAAGCTTTCTGGCTTCTTTATTCTTGGGAGAAGAGCCCGGTTGGCCCTGTCTTTCCTTTTGGTTAACTGCATCCACCACCAGGGATCCTGGCGTAGGGTGTTGGAAAAGGAATGCAAACTTGTCCGAGGGGACATGATACTTGCGATCTGCCACTTTTGACACCAGTGGAATTGAAGATGGGGTCTGCCATTGCGCCCTGGTGAGTCTGTACACCCCTTCATGAAGGGGAGCAGGTACCTTGGCTGGTGGGGCAGCGTCTCTGACATCAAAGAGGAGGTCAGTTTCCTCCTGGACCGCCCCTAGTTCTATGTTCAAGTTTGCTGCCATGCGGTGGAGTAAATCCTGTTGTGTGTGGGAGTTGTCTTTATATGTGAGGGGGGCTTTGGAAGGTGTGCTTGCCTGGGGAGGACAACGAAGGGCCTGAGATCTACTATGCTGTGTAGAGTCTGGGTAGGGCTCATCATCAGAAATATCCAAGGAGTCCAGGGACCGGGGTGGAGATGGTACCGAAAGGTACCGCAAAGTTGAGTTATCATTGGCTGTCGTGTCCAGCCATTCATGCGACCAGTCATTGAAAGAATCTCTGGTTGTGGTATGGTGTGGGGAAGAGTGGCCTCTGCCTGCCTGGGGAGCCTTGGTGGCATGGGAGGAACTGGACTGTGGCACCCATACTGGGGTTGTTGGGGCCGTGGGTGTCAGGGAGCGTTTTCGATGATGCTTACCTGCCCGTTCTCTGGTACCAGAGATGATTTTTGGAGAATCAGGGGAATGGACGGAGGCCAGAGACAACGAAGAGGATGAGCTGGACCTCCATCTCCAAGTGCCCTTGGAGCATGGTACCGAGGGCTTGTGGGACAAGTGCCGATAGAAGTGCATGTTGGAATGATCGTTGGTACCATTAAGCGACACCGAGCAGGGGCTTGACAGTACCGGACTCAAGGCCGGTGCTGATTCTTGTGTTGACCACTCTCTTGGTGTGGGAGCTGGCTTACTCTTCAACCTGGCTCTCTTGGCTGGTACTGGAGCTGGGTCTTGGAACAGAGCCCATGCCGTTGCTAGGGCTTGCGGTGTTGATGGTACTGAAGAGAGTCCCGGTCCCAGCTCACAAGAGGGGGAATGCGGGGACGGAGGCAAACGGTGCCATGGCAGTACCAAAGATGATGCTGACCGCAATTTTGAGCTCTGCACCGGGAGTTGGTGTTGGGCAGGCTCCAGTGCAGGAGTCACCCGGTGCTGGTGGAGTGCTAGTGGCTTGGGCGGTGTCAGAGGCGGGCACGCGGTCCTCTGTGAGAGTGCCTAAGCACTGCTCTCTGTCCTTGCGAGTCCCATGTTTAAAGGATTGGCAAATAGAGCAATTCACCACGAGGTGCGATTCACCAAGGCACGCAAGGCATTTCTGATGAGGATCGTTGAGTGGAAAAGCTCTGGAACATGCCAGACATGGTTTAAAGCCTGGCATTTTAATTTTTGAACAGAAGAGTGACAGGCACTTGCTTACGCAAGTTTTTGGCTGATCCAAAACTGTCGCTGAGGGCAGAAAAGGGAACTAGAAGGGTTAGGGGTCACAGTCATCTATATAGCCACAGTTGCGGCACAGAGGGGGCATTGGCCATATGCCCTGACCTGACAGGCTAAGGCTCAAGACTTTCTGAGCCACTGTACGCTGTGGCACGTAGACACCTGTAACTAAATGATGTGAGCAGTGCTCAAAGAAGAACTTACATTGATGGAGGTTGGCAGTCTCTCCACAGAAACACTGGTACTTTCCCAGTGCAGGTTTAAGCACTAGCCCTTAGCCTGATTATCAGTGATTTCAGCTATAAGTGTCCCTTAAAATAACAAGACTGTATGGGGCTTAACTAACAAGCCCTGTTTGACCAGCCCAATCCTTGTTAACAGACAGAGCTTATTACTAATCAGGTAGTGGTTGTAACTCAGGGAGCACCCACAACATGAAGCAAAATATCTACCGTATATCATCAAATATAAACTGAGATTTTTGTGCCTGAAAATTGGCTTCAAAATAGACACTCGGTTTATACATGGGAGAATACAGTAAACAGCCCCAGCCCAGCACTTTCTCTGACCACACTGCAGCCTGGAGCTCCAGCATGGCTGGAGCCACCATCTTGGGCAGTCGGGCTGGGCTGGGGCTAGAGTGAGGAGGGGACCCCGACATCTGGAGCAGCCAGGTAAGGGGCCCTGGGGGGGGTGTTGGCCTGGCATTTGGGGGGGCTTCAGAGAGGCCAGGGAAGCAGTGGCAGGGCCTGGGGGTTGGGGGGGCGTTCGGGGACTGCAGGGGAGCAGCGACAGGGCCTGAGGATTTGTGGAGGGGGTGCCAGGGAGGCCGGGAAAGGTAGCAGCAGGGATTGGGGGTGATGGGGAAAGGTGTGAAAAGGGTGTTGGGGAAGAGGGGGACAACAGCAGGGAATGGAGAAAGTGACAGCCGGGAGGAGGTGCAGCACTGAAGAATGGACAGAGTGGGGGGGGCACTAGGAGGAGCAGAAAGAGCACGTGGTATAGGTGAGCACCAGGGGGGCAGGAGTGAGGACTGGACAGAGCAGGGGGTCAGGAGTGGGGAATGGACAAAGCAGGGGGAGTAGAGAGAGCAGGAGACAGGGGAAAAGCAGCAGCAGGGGTTTGGGGGTTAGGAGTGGTGTCCGGAACTCCAGGGGAAGCCAGCAGCACTGGGTGGAGGGGTTAGGGACCAAGGCTGAATGGGGACCTCGGCTTATACATAGGTCACCCATTTTGCCTCTTGAGGGGCTCAGAATTGGGGGGTCAGCTTGTGCTCGGATCGGCTTATACCCGAGTATATGCTGTATTCTTCCTTGAGCACTACTCACATCATTCAGTTACAGGTGTCTACGTGCTGCAGCGCATGGTTGGCCAGAAAGCTTTTTGTCCTAGCCTGTCAGAGCAGGGTCAGTGGCCAACACTCCCGCTGTGCTATGTATGTGGCTATATATATAAAACCCTAATCCTGACCCTCCTCAGTTCCTTCTTTCCGCCCTCAGCGACAGTACCAGAACAGCCCATTCTTTCATTCATGCAAGCGCTTGTCTATTACACTTGTTTATGATCCAGCCTTTCAACTTCGAAGATCTGTTTGTGGACATCGTCCTTTCATGATCCGCTGTCTCTACCGAGTCCGTTCAATACACAGAGCCTGAACATAGCTCCTATCTACCACCTACCATGCTCGGCTTCAAAGCCCTGCACCGGCTGTGGCAAGGCCTTCCCACTGAGTGATCCTCATGAGAAGTGCCTAAAATGCCTGGATGAGACCCACTGAGCTGACAAACGCTCTCTCTGTTGTTCATTTAAGCAGCGGACCCAGAAGGACAGAGAGCAAAGGCTGCATACGATGGCTTTGGAACAGGCATTGCAGTCAGCCCCCAGAATGTCTGGGACATCTAAAGAACCATCAGCACTGCGTGCCAAGTTGGCCCTGGAGCCTCCCTGGCGCCACTCCCCCATGGAGCAGAAGACCCCTCGTTCAGGGTTGGACTCGGCATCAGCGCCGGTCGAGCTCCCCACTGCCACCTCCTTCCTGAGGGAAGGGTCTGGCGCAGCTACCAGTGCCATCTACACCAGAGGCCTTGGAGGCTGCGAAGGCCCTCCTCCAGCTGCTGACTCCCATGCCTCCCAAGCCTTCCAAGCCTAGAGGTAAGCCTGCCTTTCTGTCAAAGATGTGGGCAGCCTCAGAGTGTGGTCCTTCTCCGGCACAAAGGCTGAGTAAAAGCCTGTCCACTCCATTAAAGGCTACTCCGGCACCAGACTCATCCCCAGCGTGCTCCAAGCCTGAGCGTGAGGAAGAAGGGAAATAGCCAACCTTCTCTCCAGTGACCTCTTTGACAGTGCTCCATGCCGTTGCAAGGCTCCAGGCATGCGAAGTCCTGATCTGGCTCCTCTGACATTGAATCATGACAATGATGCTCTCCTTCATCACTGGCACCGACCCCAGCAGCTGGATCTCCAACACCCCCAGGACATGGGGGCTCCTGTACTGGCTCCTCGGTGCCAGCCACCTCGGCACCAACATCAGCCCTCTCTGCCTGCCCAGCACCGACTAAGGGCAAGGGCCAATTGTGTAGTTGTTGGTGCAGTACTGTTTGGCACCATAGTGAGAGAGGTCATTCCCCAATGTGCCAAGAATTGGCACCCTTTTCCTTTAGGGAATGGTCTAGCCAGTGGATGGACTGGCCCTCACAGGGCAAGCCCATAATACCAGGCTCTTCCAGATCTCCTTCTTCTAGACCTTCTCACTCCCTGGGGACCTCTGAGGAAGAGTTCGACCCCAGCACCGACCAAGCCTGGCGCAGTAGGTCAAGGGTACTTTCATTCTCCTCCCCAGATGAAGCTGCATACCTCAAACCCCTCACTTATAGGGATGACCATTACATCCACCAAGACCCCCTGTGCCATATGGCAGCAAACTTAAACCTGGAGGTAGAGATTGTTAGGGAGGACTTTGAGCCCCTCTTTGATGTGGGTAACACAGCTCCCCCTGCCAGAATTACTGTGCTGCTCCACAAGGGGGTAGGCAAAATTGCCAAAGCCCACTGGCAGACACCGTCATCTATACCACCAGTGTGCAAAACTACTGAGCACAAATATCATGTGCCACCTGAAAAGTTTGTGTTCCTTTTCAGTCACCCCACATCAGGGTCCCTAATCGTTGACGTGGTCAGCCAAAAGGAGAGACAGGGACAGCCAGGTTCCACTCCCAAAGGACTGGAGCTCTTTGGGTGGAAGGTTTACTCCACCTTAGCCCTCAAATTCTGTGTTGCCAATCACCAGTCACTTACTCAGTGATATGTTTTCAATGTATGGAAATCTGTGGAGCGATTCCGAGACCTAGTCCCTTGAGAGCATCCCAGAGACTATGAAACCCTTGTGGAGGAGGGCATGCTGGCTTCATGCAATGCCCTCATGACTTCTTGGGATGTGTCAGATATGGTCAGTCAGGGTGTAGCCTCAGCAGTGGCTATGATGAAAGTGGCCATCCAGCCTGCCCCTCCAAATGGAGCAGGCCATACAGGATCTCCCCTTTGAAAGGCCTCTGCTGTTTGTGGAATCTGTGGATTCCAGACAGCATGGGATGACAGACTCTAGGGCCACCCTGAAGCCCCTAGGCATGCATATGCCCCAGATGGCCAGATGTTCCTTCAGGCCACAGCAAACCCAACAGCAGCTTCAACAACTGCAGCAGCACCAACATCATCAGGGATCATGCCAGAGGTCTTACCAACAGCCTCAGCACCAATATGGGGGCCCTGAGAGAGACAGAAGCTGGGGAGGGAGGGCCTCTAGACCTCAGTTGTCTTCCCAGATTCCCCCCTAGGGTGGTGGCAGCTCCTGCTCTGCCAACCAAAGGCAGAGATTTTGACCTATTGCTGGAGGGCCACCCCACTCCCACCCACCAGCCCCCACTATTCAGGAACCGCGTAGGCCCATTTCTGACTCAGTGGGCCACTGTCGCATCAGACCATTGGATACTGGACATGGTATCGGGATGCTCCACCCGATTCAAATCCAAACTTCAGGACAGAAAACTGCCCCCTCACTTGAGACTCAGGGACCCATCTGATGACCTGTTGCTATTAAAGAAATGAAAAAAATGGCTAACTTTAGGGGCAATAGAAAGAGTCCCCAAAAAAGAATGGGGAAAGGGGTTCTACTCCTGTTACTTTCTGGTTCCCAAGCCAAATGGGGACCTGAGACCAGTCCTGGACCTCAGAGCCTTAAACAGATATTTAAGGAAAATAAAGTTCCGTATGGTTTCCCCCCTCACAGATTATCCCAGCCTTAGACCTCAGGGACTGGTTCGCGGCCCTCGACCTCGAGGATGCTTATTTTCACATAGCAATAAAACATGAGCACAGAAGATTCCTCTGTTTTGGGGGTGGGGGGTGGGGAGGGGGCACTTGCAGTCCGCTTCACTTCTGTTTGGTCTATTCCTGGCCACCATGGTATTCACCAAGTGCATGGTGGCTATAGCAGCTCACCTAAGAAAATGAGGTGTAAGGATATACTCTTATCTTGATGACTGGCTAATAAGGGGGAAATCCAAGCACCAGGTGTGGCACAGCATCAGGTTGACCATGCAACTGTGCAAGGGGATGGGGCTCCGTATAAACTTAGAAAAATCCAAGCTCTTCCCAAGGGGAAAAAACAGAGTTCATAGGGAACCTACTGGATTCAATAAAAGGGGAAACATCCCTGCTCCCATCAAGGTTTCACTCCATTTGCACCACCATTTCCAAACTTCACAGTGCCCTGATCACTATGGCCAGACCCTGCCTCCAGTTCCTGGGCCACATGGGAGCCTCCACCTCTGTGATAAGAACGGCCTGCCCGCATATGAGACCCTTCCAGCTTTGGCTGGCCACAGTCTTTCACCCCCGTCAGCTCCCACTGAACAAGGTGCTTTCCATTCTGCCCAAGGTTGTGACAACACTGGAAATTTGTGGAATCCCTAATTTGCCTTCAGTGAGATTTTTCTTTGAAACCTCCAACTCTTCCGTGACCCTGATCACTGACTCTTCAGACAAGGAGTGTGGGGGGGCATATCTCAGGGGGTCTATCAACACAGGGGAGCTGGTCACTTGAGGACATCCCCCTACACATCAGTGTGAAAGAACTCAGGGCAATTCACCTGGCATGCAGGATCTTCCTGGACATGTTAAAGGGGAAAACAGTCCAGATTCTAACAAACAACACAGCTGCCATGTTCTACACAAACTGCCGGGGGGGCACTCCCCTGCCCTTTGCACAGAGGCTCTCAAACTTTGGGAACTGGCCCTGGTAGGGAATCATGTTTACCCCAATAGTGGCTCACCTACCAGGGCAAGCAACGAAAAAGCAGACTCACTGAGCAGGGAATTTCTCTCACACCACGAGTGGTCCCTGAATGCAGAAACAGTGAGTTTCATCTCAAGCTATGGGGCATGGCTCAAATGGACCAGTTCGTGACACACTAGTGTAAGGCAGGCTTAGAAGCAGTGCCTAACAGCTTCTGGGGGGGCAGGCAACTAATCTGCATGGGTTTAGTATTTGCATGAGCACAAAGAACATATTAGCATAAATACACTATGGGTGCAGGGTGGTATGGGTAATGGTATTTGGGGTTGATCTGGTCACAAATCTGTCAATATCTGTAATTCTACTGAAAAGAAACATGAGATACTGTCTTTTGTAAATATGCTACACTCTTGCTTGATCAAGTTCTGATTAAGTTAGTTAAAGGGTAAAAGCTGCCCTTATCATTAAAGAAACTTGTAAGAGAGGCCACTGCCTGTTTCAGCCTGAAATAGTTAAGACAGAGGTGGGAGTGCTTATGTAACCCATGTGCCTAAATAGGTGCAATCTCTTTTAGGGACCCTTATGGCAGGGTTATGTTGCTGGGCAGATTTTGCAGCCCAGAAACCAGAAACTTCTGGTAAGAGGGTGAGGGAGCACACTGAGCATGCTCCACAAGTTTTATTGTTTTGCTGGAGTTACATGCCCAGGGAGAAGCCTGAGAAGAGAAGCCTGGAGAGGAGCTGCAGAGGACATTGGCTAAGGGACTCAGGGAAAGGAGCTGTGCAGGAGTGGACTGCAGGATGTTTTCTCCCAGCTTTCGACTGCTTTGCAGGGGAGTTGTCTGCAGTGGAACAGAGAGTTGGATGGCCAGTGACTTGATTGCATGGTGCTGGCTGCACAGGAGGAAGAAAGGACTGCATGGCATCTGCCTGAAGATTCCTGCAGCTAGAGAGGATGAGGATTGCTTTCGTTCTGCATTCAAGCCCCAAGGACTTAAAAGACTGCAACTGAGATAAGGGTGATTCCACCTGAACTTTGGGACTCTTGGGTTTCTTACTGTTTTGTTTAAAAGTATTATGGTTCCTTAGGATAAGGTGTGTTTAGTCAGTTAATAAAGTTCATTGTATGTTTTTGCTGAGTGGTAGTTTAATGAGGGATGGGAACTCTGAGCAGTCTTCGCTGTGAGTCCTTTTGACAACTGGATCCTGGCTCTCCAGTTGCTTTCATCAGGGGTTTTCTCTGTGAGGCACTGGAGAGGGGCAATTGAGTGAATTTGAGCCCACCCTAGCAGGTTACACTTACTCAGTCTGGAGCTGTGCTTGAGGCATTTGCCTTGCTTCCTGGTCCCATTGTCTTTTGAGGCCTTTCTTTGTTGTTTTAATGGAAGAAGCTATTTCCAGCTACATGAGGTTTAAGAGCTGAAATCACTGAGAGAGGAAAAGTCTCTCTCTGAGCTGAATCCCTGAAAAGGAGCAGCAGATGCAGTGAGTGACCTGTGGTTGGAGCTGGCAGACAGTGGCCAGAGCCAAGGGACGGTGAGAGTGGCCAGCAGCGGGCGGGATGGTGTGAGAGACCGGTGGGCAGCACCAGCGGACAGCTGGCGTGAAAGACACTCCCTGTATACCCTGGGGTTTGTTGAGAGCCTATTTAGCACTGATTCTCCAGATCAGTGCCGATTTTCCTAGTGAGTTCACACGTGCTGTTATGATGTGTGCGATCATGTTGGGAACCTGTCTTGCACTGATTCTCTAGATCAGTGCAGGGTTTGCTACTGAGTTCACATGTGCTGTTATGCTATGTGGGATCACGTTGGGAACCTGTTCTGCACTGATTTTCCAGATCAGTGCTGATTTTTGTTATTTGGCCTTTTATATTCTGTTTTTACTACTATTAAAAGTTCTGTATACTACACTCAGACTCATGCTTGCAAGTGGGGAAGCATTACCATTTTGGGGTGCCCAGGAAATAGTGCATGATGGAGCTTGAGCCAGTTGGTGGTGGTACATTACTTGGAAACCCCTAGATATAGAACCCGGCCCTTGTTCTGCCAGTCTTGGCAGAAGGGTTACACTAGAACTGAAAGTAACCACAGTTCTGTTCACTGAGGGGATGGGAGAAGGGTTCACTAGGATGCCTTCCTGATCCTGTGGGGAGGCCTGCTGATGTATGCGTTTCCCCTAATCCTTCTTATCCACAGGAGCCTCTTAAAAATAAGAAGGGACGGAGTGAACATGATATTAATAGCTCCGGCCTGGCCCAGACAGCCCTGGTACTCAACACTACGGGACTTATCAATAGCCACCCCTCTTTTGCTCCAATACAGGGCAGACCTGTTGACGCAAGAGTCAGGCCACCTATGTCACCTGAACACTTGTGTGCTATACTTAACAGCATGGAGGCTGCATAGCTAAATGAGACTGAGAGACATTGCTCAGAAAGGGTCAGAAGGGTACTAATCTGTAGCAGAAGACCCTCCACCAGGGCCACTTACATCAATAAGTGGAAGTGGTTCTCCCTCTGGTCCCAGGATAGAGGGATAGCACCAGAGTCAGCCCCAATCCAATCGATACTTGACTACCTCCTAGACCTTAAAGATAGGGGCCTTTCGACACCCTCTCTCAGGGTGCACTTAGTGGCAATCTCAGCCCTACATGAGAAGGTAGAAGTGGTTTCAGTTTTCTCACATCCCACTTCCACTAGATTCCTAAAGGGGATTAAAAGGATCTACCCACAGCCTGGAGATCTTAGTCCAGAGTGGGACTTGAATGCGGTGCTTCGTGCTCTTACAGAACCACCATACGAACCCTAAGATTCTTGCACTCCTTTGGTACTATCCTGGAAGGGGGCCTTCCTAGTAGCCAATACCTTGGCTAGAAGGATATCTGAGCTAAAGGCCCTCTCCTCAAATCCTCAGTACACAAGGTTCTTTATAGACAAGGTGCTACTACGTCCACACCCAGCCTTTATCCCTGAAGTGGCTTCTCCAATCCACCTGAACCAGGACATCTATGTTCTGGTGTTCTTCCCAGACCCTCAGGTTATGGAAAACCAGAGGAAATGGCACACTTTAGATGTCAGGAGAGTGTTCCTGATCTATATAGAACTTACTCACCCATTTCGCAAGACATCCCAACTATTTGTTGCAGTCACGGAATATAAAAGAGGCCAGCCAGTGACAACTCAGTGTATTTCAGCATGGATAGCGAACTGTATTAAAGACTGCTACAAAAGGTCAAAAACACTCCTCCTTGGGATGGTCAGGGCACACTCAATGAGAGTGCAGGCATCTTCAACGGCCTTCCTTGTGCAGGTCCCAGTTCAGGAGATTGGCAGAGCAGCAATATGGTGGTCAGTATGCACTTTCATGATGCATTATTCAATTGTCCAACAGGCATGAGATGATGCTGTGTTAGGCAGAACCATGCTCAAAGTGGGTAAGCTGTAACTCTGCCCACCATACTGGGTATGGCTAGCAGTCACCTGTAAGTGAATGATGTGAGTAGCGCTCAAAGAATGCTAGGTTATTTGCAGCAACCGTTCTTCTTCGAGCTGGGCTGCTCACGTACATTCAGATCCCTCCCTCTGTCCTCACTACTCAGAGTTGGTGAAAAGCAGGGACTGAGGAGGGTCAGAGTCAGAGTCATATATATAGCCGTGTACGCGGCACAGAGGGAGCCTTGGCTGCTGACCCTCCTCTGACAGGCTAGGGCAAAAAGCTTTCCGGCCAACCATGCACTGCGGCACACAGACACCTGTAATTGAATGTATGTGAGCAGCCCATCTCAAAGAAGGATGGTTACTGAAGGTAACCCACTGTCCCCTCCCTATGCCCTCCTCGCTTTCTCTCTACTGAGAATTATTCTGGCATGGCATCTGAACCACATTAGTTTTTAGTGAGTTCAGTTCAGTCATTTCCAACCAATGACTACATTGGTATAACACTATGTTACTAGCTGACAACTGGCAGGGGAGGGTGTTGGGAAATTTAGGGTGGAGGTGCAAGGGTGTATGAGGGGTGTTGGGGACATCCCTGGTCCCGCTGAAGTTTTTTCCTTAGATCAGACAACTGAAGGGAAACATGTAAATGTCATAAGTGTGCATAATATCTTGCACAGGCCTTTCACACAGGGCCAACTTCATTCTAAACCCCTCTGGCCTGACGCCCAACTGGGAAGGAAAAACATCCTTCCTCCAATGCTACAGTAAAATTACCACAGATGAGAAGTTTAATTTAAGCATGAGTAGGCCATTGATTTTAGTTGGCCTACTCCCATTAGCAAAACAAAGAAGCTCTGCAAGTGTTTTAGGGATGGAGTATTGGGGTAAAAATGCATGGAATATCCAAAACATTTTGTATTAAACTTAGTCATTCAGGGGCCACTGTCAATTCAAAACTCTTACTTCACTATCAATCAATCAAATCAAATCATAGGGCTGGAAGGGACCTCATGAGATCATCAAGTCCAACCCCCTGGGAATTGAACCAAGGACCTTCTGCATGTTAAGCAGAGGTGCTAGCTTCTACACTATCTTTTGCTGCTAAAAATAGCCTGGAAACCTTAGGGAATTTTGTTTGCAAGCTGTCCTCCTCCTTTTCTTTCTCACTCACACAGCTGGTGCAAGGCATAGGAAAGGATACTTCCTTGCACTTGTTGCTCTCAGGCACCCTCATGATGATGTCATGCTGGTGCACTGCTCTGGAACAGGAAGTGAGCAGAACAACTCTTCCTGTCTGGTATTTCTAAGAGGCAAATGGAAGGAAATACATTGTTATTCCCCCTCCCCCAGCACACCACAGATAGAGGAAGGTGTCCCAGTTGCTGGCAGTGGCATACTGAGGCTATGTAGTGTCTAGGGGCCAAGTTACATTTGCCTACCCTGGCCTCATGCCCTGCCCCTGCCCTGTGCAGTCCCTTCCTCCCCACACAGGCCAGGAAGGGTCCTAGTGGCTGGGACCCCTCCTGCTCTGTGCAGAGGGAGGATGCAGAGAGCAGGGGAGGGAACAAGGCACTGCGGGGAGGCAAACATGACAGCCCCCAGGCACCAGACAGCCTCTGCTGGGCTGAAGAGGGGCACCTGGCTTGCACCGGAGCCGGATTGGAGGGGTCCTGGCTCAGGCTGCCTGCTTTTGAGGTGCTAGTGCAGCCTCCACCCTCCCACCACATGGGCCAGAGGCTGCAGGGTGGCTATGCTACAGCCCCCGGTGCTTTGGTGGGGAAGTCAGGGCCAAAAGCTGTGCCGCCCTCCCTCCTTTGCCAATGTGGAACAGTGTTCCTCACTGCCCCACCTGCCCCTGGCTGGCTGCCAAGCCCCAGAGGGCAGAGAGTGGCTTGTGTGGGGCTGCTGCTTTCAGGGATGGGGCCCTGTAGTGGGCCCTCCCAGCTGAGTCTGTGCTGCTTTGCCCCTGGCCCCCCAGCACTGAAGAGGCCCTCTCTTGGGACTGGGGGGTGAGGTGGCCTTTGTTTAGTATTAGGGAGCCAGGGGAAAAGCAGCCCAAACTCTGTGGAATGGGCCCACTCCAGGGCCCTGCCCCTGAAAGCAGAAGCCCCATTGAAGCCCACTCTCTGCCCCCTGGGGAGCCAGCTGGGGACAGGCGGGGCAGCCAGAAATGCTGCTGCTCCATGTCAGCAGTGGAAGGACGGTGGTGTGGCCTGTGGCCCTGATCCCCTTCCTCCCAAAAGTGCCAAGGGCTGCAGCATGCTCCCCCACTGCCTGCTGCTCGTGCAGTGGGAGCCTGGGCCAGGATCCCTCCCCTGAAGGCTGCTCCTGGGTGCTTGGCTCTCCCTCGGCCCCTGGATCCATATGCCATTGTTCAGACTTACAGTCTTTTTTTGGGTAGTTTTCAGGCCTGAGATTCTCTATGACCCCATGTGACTTCTCTGAGGAGAGTTCCTCTTCTTCTGGGAAAGCCCTGAGAAAGCTGTTGCTGGTGTAATCATGATGTAACCCTTCTGCCAGGGCAAGATGGCAGAACAAAGGCCAGGTTCTATATCTAGGGGTTTCCAAATAATGTTACAGCACTAACTGGCTTGAGACCCCACCCAGTTTTCTGGAACTCATGCACTATTCCCTGGGCACCCCAAAGAGGTAATGCTTCCCCACTCACAAGCAAGAGTCTGAATGTGGTATACAGAACTTTTAATAGCAAAAAAAAAAAAAGTACAGATTCAATAGCAAAAACCAGCACTGAGCTGGAGAATCATTGCAGAACAAGGTTCCCAACGAACCTCACACAGCATAACAGCACATGTGAACTCAATAGTAAAACCAGCACTGAACTGGAGAACCAGTGCAGAACAAGGTTCTCAACAAACCCCAGGGTATGGAGGGAATGTCTTTTATGCCAGCTGTCCGCTGCTACTGCCCACTGGTTACTCAGTCTGTCCACCTGCACCATCCACTGGCTCTGCCCGCCATCCACCAGTTCCACTCGCTGGTCACTCACGCTGTCCAGCCCACCGGTGGCTGCTCCCACCATCTGCTGGCTCTGCCCACAGGTTACTCATGCCGTCCAGCCCTCTGCTGGCTGCTCTCACCACCCGCTGGCTCTGCCCACTGCCCGCCTCCATCTGCTGTTCTTCATCGGTGATTTCAGCTCAGAGAGAGGATTATCTTCTTTCAGTAATTTCAGCTCTGAGAGCGTTTCCTCTCTCGGTGATTTCAGCTCTTAAACCTCAAATAGCTGCAAACAGCTTCTTCCATTAAAATAATAAAGAAAGGCTTCACAAGAAGCCTGGCCAGATTTATCCTTTGACAGTGGGGCAAGGAGGTGAGGTGATACCTCCAACATAGCTTTTGACTGAGCTAATGCTAACCCCCACCTCTTTCTTAACTTCACCAGGTGGAAAGCAGGGAGATGGCCCCTCTTTCCAGTTCTTTTTTGCTAAAGGTAACTTTTACCCTTCAACCAACCTAAACAGAGTTTGAACAAGAGAGAGTAGAATATTACAAAGACAGTATTTCATGTTTCCCTTCAGTAGAATTACATATATTGATAGATTTGTGATCAAACCAACCCAAATACCATTATCCATATTGCTCTGCACCCATAGTGAGACTATGCTAATATGCTCTTTGTGCTCATGCAAATACAAAATGCATGCAGATTAGGCACAGCTTCTAGACTTGCCTTACACTGACAAGCCAAGGGAATGTGTCATCCTATACTGGTGTTTTCAAGGGCTGCCAATGTGATGTGGCTGTGAAAAAAACTAATGTGGTCCTTCAATGCATCAGGCGAGGTATTTCCAGTATAGATAGGGAGATGTTAGTACTGTTATACAAAGTAGAGGTAAGACCTCATCTGGAATATTGTGTGCAATCTGGGCCACCTTGGTTAAAAAAGATGAATTTAAACTGAAACGGGTGCAGAGAAGGGCTAGTGGGAAGATCTGAGGAATGGAAAACGTGTCTTATGGAGGAGACTCAAAAAGCTGAGCTTGTTTAGCCTAACCAAAAGAAGGGAGATACAATTGCTCTCTGTACATACATCTGAGGGATAAATATCAGGGAGGGAGAGGAATTATTTACGTTCAGCACCAATGTGGAGACAAGAACAAATGGCTATGAACTGGCCTTCTGGAAGTTTAGACTTGAAGTTAGGTGCAGATTAATACCCATCACAGAAGTGAGGTTCTGGAATAGCCTTCCAAAGGAAGCAGAGGGGGTAAGCCAAGCTGGTTTCAAAGCTAAGCTCGATAAACTTATGGAGGGAATGGTATATGGGGCAACCTAGTTTAGCAGTTTACTGATTTCTGGCTCATGGTGGTAGATATGGTAGTAGAACAACTGATGGGATGGGTTCTGAGTTATTACAGAGAATTCTTTCTTGGGTGTCTGCTTGGTGAGGCCTGCCCTCATGCCCATGGTTTAATCAACCACCATACTTGGGGATGGGAGGGAATTTTCCCCCAGGGCACATTGGCAAAGGGTCTGCGGGTTTTTCACATTCTGCTGGTAGCATGGGGGCATGACTAGGGCTGCCAGATATGAAAGTCTGGAAAGGAGGACAGGGAAGTATGAAGAGGAGGAGACTGGAGGATACATGGGGTATGTCTACACATCTCTTTTATTTCAAAATAACACTGATTATTTTGAAATAGAAGAGATTAGGTCCACACAACGTTTTCTTATTTTGAAATGACGGGATCCCCGTGGATGTCTGCAGTCCCCTCCCCAAGTGAAATAGCATGTCCATGCTGTGGACATGCTATTTCGCTCTCTTATTGCCAAGACACCTTTTTTGTCTTTGGAAATAAGGTGTTTCAAAATAACCATTTATTTTGAAACAGCTTGTTTCAAAACCTCTTGTTTCGAAACAAGTCCTCTGTGTGTGAACACAACCTTAGAATCTAGGGCTATGTCTCTATCTAGAAACTTAGTTCAGACTTGCTTAGTCCGAACCAAGCAGTGTCTGGTTAGTTCAAACTAACCACAGATTTTTAGTTTGAACTAACTTTTTAGTTCAAACTAGCCATGCTTTTTTTTAGTTCAAACTAAAAATGCACGTCTAGTTCGAACTAAAAAAACGCAGTGAGTTTGAATTAACAATTTAGTTCGAACGTACTTAGTTCGAACTAGCATGGCTACATCATGCTAATTCAAACTTAAGTTCGTCCAAAGTTCAAAGTAACCATTTGAACTTACTAGTTTGAACTAAGCTTAAACTTTTTAGTTCAAACTAGGCAAAACATAGGGTGGATAGGGACCAATTTAGTCTGGATTAAGCCTCCTTAATCTGGACTAATTTGCTAGTATAGACATAGCCTAGGAGTCTTCAAAAAACTGAGATGCACACCTTCCAAGTAACCACATTTCAGAGTGAAATAACAATATAGGCAACAAAACGTCTCAGGGTTAGAGATTGTCAAAGCACACAAACAAATCTAAATCTATAGCTCTACTGTGGAGCAATGCTAAGAGGCCATATGGGGGTATGGACCATTAAAGTTTTAGGTGGTGGTCTTTAGTAGTGACCTGGAAAGAATAAAATTGTGATTGTCATTTTGGCTGTGCATACGTGTGTGTGTGTGTGTGTGCGCGCGTGTGTGTGCACATGCATATGTGTCTGTTTTTTAAATGACTTCAAGAAATAGAAATATCAGAAATATATTACTTTTGCTATTTTTGCTGATGCACACTTTGGAAGGCTGGAGATCTGAGATTATCATAGCACAAAAGACTGAACACTGAGCAATTGGATAGCATAATTCCCTTAAAATCAGAGGGTGAAATCCTGCTCCCACTGAAATTAATGAGAGTTTTGCCACTGACTTCATTGGGGGTTAGGATTTCATTCAGACTGTTTATAAATCGGTGAACAACTTTTTAACTCAGGCTTCTACATGGGAGTGAAACTCTTTGGGCCTAAGCCTAGTAGGTTATGGCTACATTAGTATTTTTGTTGGTAAAACTTACCAACTTACAACACTCAAGAATGAGATAAAAAGCACTCCCCTTAGTGATATGTTACATTGACAGATGTGCTAGTGGAAAATGCACTGTCAGTGGAGGATGTTCTCTTGTTGGGGGTGGTTTAATTGTGTTGACAGGAGAGGCCTCCTGTCAGCAGAGTGGCTACATGAGAAAAGTAGCGGTGTCACTGTAATCTCTCTAGTGTAGACATGACCATTGACCTTGCTTACACAGAAAAATTGTAACTGATTTAATTAAATTGGTTTAGAAATGGATTTAGTTAAATCAACGCAAGCCCTTTGTGCAGACACTCTTGTTTTGAACCAAGAATGAGTGCCTTATTTTGATTTAGCTTAAGCCAGTAAGGGATTGAATTAATGGGAAATAGGCATCCAGATCTCTTAGACAGCTTTGCAAATCTCAGCCTTAGGCCCAAATTGTGCAATTCGTTATAAATGGGCACTGTGTGCAAATGTACGCTGAATTGTAGGAGTGAGGTCTCAGTGCAAGCATCAGCAGGACCAGTATTATTATGAAGGTCAGTCTGTTTGTGGAAGATTGACCATCCCTGCCCATTTAGCTGAGGGCTGAGAAAGCTGTTTCAGTTTTCTGAAGACCAGCCTTTATAGTCTTGACATTTCCAAGGTAAAAAAGAATAAAAAAAAATACATATGAACAACAACTAAAATCAAGGTTTCCTTGTGCATTATAGATAATTAACAACAACAGAAAGAAAAGCAAAGAAAAAGAAAAAAGAAAAAGGGTGTTTTATCTGCAGGTCACCTTGAAAGTCTTTAATAAAGAGCAACCATTTAATAACATATATTATCAAGTCTGCAATCAACAAATGAAAATTTCAGTGAAGATTAAAAAACTTTAAATGTCTCTTTGTGAAACAAATATAGCAAAAATCTCTCATCAGCAGATGGATAGACATTGTAAACACTGTTTTAAAATTAATCTATAATGCACATGCATATCCCAACTAATAAGTTAGTCTTGTGGCAACCCTATGTGCTTCTAGCTTAACTAATGGGGAAGCTAATGAGGCAAATTATTGACACATCCACCCCTAAGCACATGAGAATTGGAGCAGGTCTGAGACTCCCACTATCCAATGTGCACAGCCTGGGAGTGGTCTGTGACCTCATCCACAAGGCTTGCAGCAGGTTTGCAAGTTGAGTGCAACTCCATCAGCCGCACTGCTATTTTTAGCTAGAGCAGAGCTAGCATGTGGCTGCCCATGTGTGCTTGGGGGAAGAACCCTTCCAGCTACAGCATAGTTGGTAAACTTTTGGACAGGTCAGTCAACCTGGAAATAGAAACTGGAAGTATTGCTTTAAATTAATCATTAAAGTGAGTTCATCAACATATGTGCCCTCTCCTGGTTACTCCCACTTATTATGGCAGGCTGCAGCATGCCTCTGTGTCCCAGGGTAGGCAATTGGTTCTACTGTAAGGGATGGGGATATAGGTCTTAGGAAAGCTTTTCTATAAGATGTGGTTAAAATCAACCAATATTATGCAATCCGGCTTACCCCCCCACAACTATGCTGACTCTAATGATTGATCAAATCACCTGATTTAACATCCTTTATGTTTTCTTGCCCCACTGGGATACATGCTGAAGTTTATTGTGTTGTCCCAGGCAGCTACTTATTTTTTCCACTGGAATATGATTGCAACCAATCATTTGCTTATGTTCCATCTCTGTATCTTTATAAATCTTCACCCTAGTTCTCTTTCTTCTTTACTTGTGACTTTCTTCAATATGAGTGTTCTTAACAAGTTTTTAATTCCACAATGAAATGAGGGGCATCTCCTTGCAAACGAGTGAACTTTGGAGCAGATCTCTGACTTACCTTCCCATCTTTCTATCCTCCACCATTGCTATAACTCAGTGCATGAGACTCAAAGCAGATCTGTAACCCCTCCACAGTCTCTCCTAATGAGACTGAGTTGGGGCAGGCTCTCTGATTTTTCTTATCCCAGACTTTATATTAATTAGTATTAGTCTTTATTATAGTAATGCCTAGGAGCCAGTTGAGAACGATGCATCATTGTGTGATATGCACTGTACAAACAGAATTAGAAGTTATCCTCTACATAGACAAAACAGCCCAATGGTAGGTGAAAGGACATAAGACCTTTTAGAAAATATTTACCAGTTATGCCGATAAAGCTGTAATAGATCTTTTAGAACATATTTACTACTGTAGTTATGCCGATAAAGCTGTAATAGTACAACTCCTTGTGTGGACATGTTTCTTCCTATATAAAAAAAGTTTTCAGTTTAACTTAAACCCCTGCCCATGATAAATAAACTTAAAAAAGGCCACTGTCATGTGGAATAAAAGTGTCCGTGTGAAAAGGTTATGCAGTTATATTGGTTTACTTTCACATCTCAGGTTATACTGTTTTTTTTTCCACAGGTAAAACAGGCTGCATCCCATGCATGCCCAGAATGAACTGAGAGACAGACATGATGCCATGATATGTTTGGTCTGCGTTTGTTAAATCCTTTTTTGTGGAATCTGTGTTAGGAGAGGATTAGTTAGATGGAAGGACACAGTTGGCAGTGGAGATAAATGGGATAGATGTTTTGGAGCAAATAGCCAATCAGCACAGGGGAGGGAATGGGCTGTGGCCTTGATCCTTCTTTAGCCACAATGACTGAGATTCAAAGCAGGGCTGGATTCAAATAATTTGAAGTTTAGGCAGAGAAAAACTCCTCTCATACACATATCTTCTCTTTTCCCCTTCTAGATTGAAGCACCGATTCTGAAAACATTTCCTACATGTTTCACTTACATAGTACAAGTTGAACTCAGTGGTTCTACTTCACACTGTAAAATTAAGAATACAAATGAATAGGAGTGAGACTCAAGCCTGCCAGAGTAATTCAGAACATGGGTGGAGATGTTTTATATTAGCTGTCATCTCAGATTTTTGAATGCAGAAATGAAAAGACTAGCCCAAATCCTATGGCCCATCCAGCCAAGCTTTGAACATAATGGCCATATTGGGTCAGACCAATGGTCAGTCTAGCTCAATATGCTGTCTTCTGACAGTGGCTAATGCCAGATGCTTCTGAGGGAATGAATAGAACAGGTAATCATCAAGGCTATGTTCACACACAGGGGGTTATTTCGATACAAGTTGTTTCAAAACAACTTGTATCGAAATAATGCCTTATTTCGAAATAACAAAAAGTTAGTTTGAAATAAGGAAAAAAGCAGGAATCGAAATAGCATGGTCACACTGTGGGCTTGCTATTTTGATTCAGGGGCAGGGCACCATGGGAGGGGTGGCAACATGGCCGCCTCACTGGGCCATGTCGGCGGCCATGTTGCCAGCCAGGCATGCCTAGGCAGGAACTTACTGTTTCCCAGGGTGCTGAGCACCCTGGGAGGAAGGTCAAACGGTTGTTTCGAAACAACATGTTCTGATGGGATTGTTTCGAAAAAACTCATTTCGAAACAACGTTGTTTTGTAACCAAATGGGGTTTAAGTTGTTTTGAAACAACACCGTTGTTTCGAAACAACCGAACCTGCTGTTTCAAAACAACAGTACGTTGTGTGAACATGGTGTTTCTTATTTCGAAACAACCTCTGTTGTTTCGAAATAAGACTGCTGTGTGAACACACCCCAAGTGATCCATCCCACCAGCCATTCCCAGCCTCTCGAAAAAAAGCAATCCCAGCCTATCCTGGCTAACAGCCATTGACAGACCTAGCCTTTATGAACTTACCTAGTTCTTTTTTTAACCCCTTTATTGCCATGACCTTCACAACATCCTCTAGCAGGGAGTTCCAGAGGTTCACTGAATGCAGTATTCAGGATGTGGGCATACCATGAATTTATAAAGAGGCAATATATTTTCAATCTTATCTATCTATTTCCTAATGATTCCCAACATTGTTAGCTTTTTTGACTGCTGCTGAAAATAGAGTGGATGGTTTCAGAGCATTATCCACAATAAGGTGTCTTTCTTGAGTGTAAACTGCTAATTTAGACTCCAACATTTTATATGTATGGTTGGGATTATCTTTTCCAATGTGCATTACTTTGCATTTATTAAGACTGAATTTCACCTGCATCTGACAAAGTGGGATGAAGCCCAAAAAGTTTATGCTAGAAGGAATCTGTTAGTCTATAAGGTGCATCAGGACTCTTGCTGCTATTGATATACATAGACTAACACTCTGGCAATACTTGCCATTTTGTTGCCCAAAGTTTTGTAACTCTTCACAGTTTGTTTTGGACTTACAATCTGAAGTAGTTTTTTATCATCTCTAAATTTTACCATCTCATAGTTTATTCTTTTTTTTCCAGATAATTTATGAATATGTTTAACAGTACTGGTCCAAGGACAGCTCTTTGGGGGACACCTACCCCTCTCCATTCAGAAAACTGACCATTTATTCCTACCCTTTGTTTCTTATTCTTTAACCTGTTATTGATCCCTCTTATCCCAGGATTGAGTCATTTGCTTAAGAGCCTTTGATGAGGATCTTGTAATCCTTTGATGAGGATCTTGTAATCAAACATCTAATCTGAAAATCTAAGTACACTATATCCACTGGATCATCCGTCTCCACATGCTTGTTGACACTCTCAGAGAATTCTAGTAGGTTGGTGAGGCATGATTTCCCTTCCCAAAACCATTTTGACTCTTTCTAACAAATTGTGTTTGTTTATGACTCTGATAACTCTGTTGTTTTCTAAAATTTCAGCCAACTTGCCTGGTACTAAAGTTAGGCCTCTTGCTCTGTAAGTACCAGGATTGCCTCTAAAGCCTTTTTTAAAAATTGGCACCACATTAGCTATCCTCTAGTCATCTGGCAAAGAAACAGATTTAAATGATAGTTTACATATCACAGTTATTTCTTCAATTTCACATTTGAGTTCCTTCAGAACTCTTGGGTGGATACTATCTGGTCCTGGTGACATATTACTGTTTAATTTATCAATTTATTTCAACACCTCCTCCAATGGACACCTCAATTTGGAACAGTTCCTCAGATTTGTCACCTAAAAAAATTGGCTTAGGTTTGGGAATTTACCTCACATCCTAAGCCATGAAGACCAGTGCAAAGATTTTGTTTAGTTTCTTCACAGTAACCATATCTTTGAGTGCTCCTTTAGCAGGTCATTTGTTTAATATCTCACTAATTATTTAGATAGCTTCCTGCTTCTGATGTACTTAAAAAAAATTGCTGTTAGCTTTTAAGTTTTGGCAGGCTGTTCTTCATATTCTTTTCTGGCTATCTTAATTGTATTTGTACATTTTAGTTGCCATAGTTTATGCTCCCTTCTATTTGCCTCAGTAGGATATAATTTCCATTTTTAAAGGTTTCCTTTCCCCTCTCCAACTGTTTCTTTTGTTATTTAGCCATGGTGGCACTTTTCTGGTCCTCTCACCAGGGGCACTCCTGGATAGCAAAAATATCCCAGGCCTTGCCTTGGCTCAAGCCCCGTCCCTTCTGGGCCCCATCCTGGCTCAAGCCTCACCCCTTCCAAGCCTCTGCCCTTTCCAGGCACCACCCCCGGCCCAAGCCCCTGCCCAGCGCTGGCCCAACCTGATCTAGGGCCTGCCGCCCAACCCAGCTGATCCCTGGCCACGACGCCGGCCCGACCTTGGGCCTGCCTCCTCCTCCATCCTATTCGCACCCCAGACGTGATGCCACCCTGACCCAGGGCCTGCCACCTCCTACTCCCCTGACCTATCCCTGGCCGCACTGCCAGCCCAGCCTAACCTGGGGCCTGCCCCCCCCGGCCGAGCCTCAGCCATGTTGCTGGCCCCACCTGAGGCCTGTCCCCCTCTCCCCCAGCCGATCCTTGGCCATGCTGCTGGCCTGGCCCAACCCAACTCAGGGCCTGCCCCCCTGACTGATCCTGAGCCATCCTGCACCCCAGCGTGTCCTGGGGCCTGCCTTGGCCACACTGCCAGCCTGGCCCGACCTGACCCTGGGGCCTGCACACCCCCCCCGGCAGATCCTTAACCGTGCCGCTGGCCCAGCCCATCCTGGGGTCCTTCTCCTGCTGTTCCTTAGTCACGCTGCCAGCCAAGGCTGGCCCAGCATGACCTGGGGCCTGCCATCACCCTCCCCACCAAGGGATCTCCGGCTGCACCACCTGCCAGACACGGGGCCTGAGAAGGACAGCAATCCAGTTGAAGAGCTGATTTTAAATTCCTGCTCTGCTGTGCTGCAGTAGTTAAGAGTGTCTCGCACCATGCTGAGGGTTTATGGGCTGGGCTGCAGCTTAGCTCCACCCTCCCAGGCAGACAGGCAGCGTACATGTGCTGCCGGAAGAATTGTCATTCAGGGGCCTGCCTAGGAGATTCGGGGCACGGGCCCCATGTGCCCAGCATCAGCAATGCCTCTGCCTCTCACTATATTTTGGTATACATTCAAACTGCACCTCTATTATGGTGCCTTTAAAAAGTTTTCATGCAGTTTGCAGATATTTCACTTTTGTCATTGTACATTTTAATTCCTGTTCAACTTTCTCATTTTTGTGTAGTTCCTTTCTCTAAAACTAAATGCTAGCATACAGCTTTGGTGTTCCCACTGCCTCCCAAGAATGTCAAATTTTACTGTGTTATGGTCACTATTGCAAATTGGTTGAACTATATTCACTGATTAGATCAGATCCTATGCTCGACTTAGGACTAAATCAAGACTTGCCTATTAATACTATAGCAGGAGCATAGCAAATATGGTGTGAAATCTGGATTTCAGACACACCAAAAATCAGGCTTGGGATTCAGGTTTGATTTTGAACATCTCCAAAGCAGGCTATTTAGATCCAGTGTTTTAGTTCCAAAAGAAAGGAGGCTAGCGCATAGATGGGATAAGAAAAAGACAAAAGGCATAAGGGTTAAAATAGCTAATGTAATGTGAACTGTCCCCAACCCCAGCCTTTGCAGTGTTCCTTAAAAAAAATGCTAATGTGACTCACACCAGACCTCCAAGTATAGAACACCACAAAGCAGGAAGCTGCACTGTGAGGCAGCAGTAAATAAAAGACAGTTTACTGCAGTCATGCAGGTTGTAAGCAAATGGTATCTCTTCCCAGCTGCACACGTCTCTGAGTACAATGGGCTCTGGTTAGGGTTGCCAGATACCAAAGCCTGGAAAGGACAGGGAAGTATGAAAAGGAAGACATTGGAGGACACATGGAGAAAATGTAGTATTATGTAAAGTTCTTCTGTTTTTAGGGGGCCTGGAACACTTCCCCCTAAAAATAGGGTGTACTGGGGCATCCAGCATACTTTAACCCCTATAAGTAAAAACCCAGACAAAATCATGTGTTTTTAGAATGCCTGCTGGATGGAGGACGTGCAGGTAACAAAGAGGACATGTCCTCCTTTTGTCTGACTTCTGGTCACCCTAGCTCTGGTGAAACATCCAAGACAGCTAGCTGGCAGAAGTGCATTTTCCTCCACCCTACTCAGGGCCATACTACAGGTGATTAGCAGGTAGTGCTTCAATGCTCCATGTGATCAGAGTCATCTGCAGCTGACAACCCTGTATAGCTGCCAGGCGCGTCGCTGGGCTGGCACGCGGGGCCCATGCCCAGAATCCCAGCACCAGTGCTCTGGGTCTGGCTGGGCCCCGCCTCTCCTGGTCTCCGGCCCAATTGGGCCGGAGATCCGGGCCACAGCCACCCATGGCTGCTGTTGCTCCCGGCCCCATCCCTGGATCTGGGGCCCAGCCACCTGTGGCCACGGTGGCCGCTCCCGGCCCTATCCCCAGCCTGGGGCGTGGCCTGCAGCTAGGGGGCATGGCCTCTGGGTAGTGGGCGAGGCCTGGGCTGGTGCCCTGGGTCCTTTCCTGGGACAGCAACACTCATGATAGCTGCTATCTATTTAAATCCCCCCTTCTCAGCAACATCATGTGGTGGCTGCTCAGTTAACTACGACCTGCCAGCTTCATGTGGTCAGTTTTTTTGTAAAGTGCTTAACAGCTCCTCATCACTGAAGAGCCACACGAGCAGTTTCTTGGCCAGCCCACATAGTACTAGCATGGGAAAAGTTGCTTCATTTTAGATATCCCCTTTCAGCCAGCTGTTCTTGGCCACCTGTCTCACCCCAGGATGCTGGACTGACCTGGAGCAGCTGGGAAATGTGGGTTTTGCAGGGCTCAGGCAGAGGGGGCAGACCCTCAAGTTAGAGGACGCCCTTCTTCTGCCAGTGGGGCATGCTGTGGATGTGGGTGTCATCAAAGGGCATGCAGCCAGTCACCATCACATAGAGCACCACACCCAAGCTCCATATGTCACATTTCTTGGCATCATAGGGGATGCCCAGCAGCACCATGGGGGAGATGTAAGCAGCTGATCCACAGTAGGTGGTGCTCAGGTCTGGGTAGCCATGTGCTTCTTTGCCAAAGCCAAAGTCTGTGAGCTTTGCCTGGTGGCCATCAGAGGTAAGCAATGCACTCTCACATTTGAGGTCCTGGTGCACCAGGTTCTGGTCATGCAGGTAGCGCACAGCACCCACAACCTGTCCAAAGATGTTCTGGGCCTCTGGGACACAAGGTCGTTTTCCCAGCCACTGCACCAGCTGTAGCAAATCAGTGGATGCTGCTTCTATCACAATGTAGAGTTTCCCATTGCAGACCTCGATGAACCCAAAGATCCGCACAATATGGGGTGCCAGATCGCTCGCAGAAATGAAACTTATGTACAAAGTCAGGAGGTGCCTGGTGCCAATCCACCACTTTGATGGCTAGTGGGCCCTTGTATTTGGCAGAGGTGGCCACCCTCACCTTGGACTAACCACCCTCACCCAGGCTCTGACCCAGCTTGTAGCCCAGATTACACAGGAGCTTGTCCTTTTGGGAGTCCTCTGACATGGTGCAGGATCCTCAGGAGGCTGGACAGGGCTAGATTTATCTTTTAGAACTGAGGACTTCAACACATTATGCTTGATACCTGTAGATGTCACATTCCCATATACCCCTTGGGTGTTTGGTCCCCCATGCATCACTGCTCACTTGGGTATTGTGAAGTGCCAAGAGTGTCATATCGACCAGGGTCTCAAACTCAAATCACCGTGAGAGCTACATGAGGACTAATACAGGGCCGCATGAGGACTAGTACATAGCCCGAGGGCCACACCACTGAAACCTTTTCATAGAACAATATTGCAAATATCACTAACAATAGTGTCACTGTGGGCTGCACGAAATAGCTTTAGGGGCCGCATGCAGTCCATGGGCCACATCCTTGAGACCCCTGATATAAACCCATTGCTTTCCCATCTCCTCCCCTTTGAGGACCCAGGGACATCACAGGGCTTAGTAGAGAGACTTAAGATCAGAGTTAATAGCCTCTGAAAAATAAAACTTCTTAATGCATGTCTATGACAAAGTCATTTTTACCTTTTTTTTTTAATTGTCTCTAATTTAAAAATTCTAGGACCAAATGGCTGCTAACTTTAATCAAGAAATTACATAAAAATAGCCACATGCAGGAAGAAACAACACACACAAAGTTGAGTCCCAGCAACACGGAGGGACAGGAAATAGCAAGCTGGTGTTCAGGGCCCCATTTATTGCACAATTCCACAGCTGTAGTTTGCTATGCAATCTTGCCGTGGAGTATATATTGGGTCTTGTGTAAGCAGAGTTATGGTAATTTTCCTGTTTCCAGTAACACCTACAGCCTTTTTAGAATGTCAGCACAGACGATTTACGCCTGAAGCTTATCAAACTATTTCTGACGAGTGACTGCTTCCCTTTGCAATTAAGATTGCACCAAGCCTCATACTAAAATAGCCCTTTACATTCTTACACTCCCTTCACCGCTCTCTTAATTTACTCAAGGTAGATTATTCTTTCCAATTCAAAACAGAACCATTTGCAAACGCCAATGTGTTGACTGCCGCTGCCTCCATCTCTGGTTGCGGTTATGAGAAAGCATTTTTGTTCAGCGGTGGAAATATGGATCATTTCCTCACTCCCTCACCTCTCCCCTCTGCCAGTCGAGTTCCTGGGGCGTGTGTGCGCGCCCGTAAAACCCTGGCAGAGGATCCCGGGGCCGCTACACCCTCTCTTGAGAAGCGAGAGGCACAGGACGGGACTTAGTCACCGGCCCCCGGGCTGTTGAGCTTGCCCCCGCTCCAAGGAGCAAGTCACTGAGGGAGGGACGGAGAGAGACAGCCACCAGCCGCCCCCATCAAGTAAAATGTCCGAACGTTCCACGTCAGAACACAAAAGAACCCAGCCCAGCCAATCAGCAACTCGCACGGCGCCCTTGGTCACACTGAGTTCCATTCCGAGGCTCCGCGCTCCGCGGCCGCTTCCATTCCAAGCGCCCCCCTCCTCCGCTGCTTCCTCAGTGGCCGGCCCCGGGAGAGGGGCGCGGGAGGCGCGCTCGCTGGAGCCCGCCTCGAGTTAGGCCGGGCCACCGCGGGATTGGTTCTGCGCCGCCCTCGCTAGCCCCGTTTCTCTCTTGGCGGCCCCCGCGGGATGGGGGAGATGGGCCCGCCCGGCTGGTTATAAAAGGGCAGGCGCGGCGCTCATGCCCTCATTGCGCGGTGAGCCTCGTGGACGGCGGCCGTGGCGCCCTCCTGAGCGGGGCGAGCTGGTGGGCAGACGGGGCTGGCGAGACCTTGTATCATAACAGCCAGCGGGGGGCTGGGGCCGTGAGCGAGAGGGGGTCGGGGAGATAGGGCTGCCCCTGCCCTTCACCAGTAGCTGCTACTGCCCGAAAATCACAGTGCCCAGCCTCGCCCCATCGCCTCACCTTCAAGCGCTAAAAGACGCCGAGTGCTGCGGAAGAGAGCCAGGCTCCAGGGCGGGGCAGAGGAGGGGGACACCGTGTGTCCTGGGTCTGTTAATTGGGGTCGAGAGCCAGCCCCCCAAGTGTGCACACACCCCCCCTGGCCCCCCGGGGATGCTTTGTCCTGCTCAGTCTGCCCCAAGCCCTGCAGCACCTGTGTCTTCCTCTTCCTGAGCAGCCAGCAGCATGAGCATGGCAAACGACACATACCACTTTATAAAAGACATAGAACCTGGACTGAAAAACTTAAATGTCATCTTTATTGTGCTGGAAATCGGTAAGTGGGTCCCTCTGAACCATGTTGTCTCTCTCCTCCCCATTCCCATTCCTCCCTCCCTGGGGTAGGCAACAGCAGCTTGTGCGTGTGTCCTCCCGACACGTGGTCACACTTCAGGAGCCTCCTTTAATCCTTCCTTCCTGGCTGACTTCAAGTAAGAGCTCTTGTTCAGGCCAGGGACAGACCCCCTGCCTGGAATTCATATAATGCCCCCCATCCTGCTGGAAATCCTTGTTGGTTAGCTTATGTTGTTTTAAGAGGATCTTGCAGTTTGATCTTATTTCTGGTAGCGAGGGTCCATTACACTTGGGGACTAGCTCTTTAAAAGAGCTAAACCATTTAAAAAAATTCAGACAGTGCAATTCTTCCAGCTTGTAAGTGTGCATATTTCTCTTTTTAAATTCAACATACAGGACGAGTTACCAAAACCAAAGATGGACATGAGGTACGATCGTGTAAAGTAGCAGACAAAACTGGCAGCATCACAATTTCAGTGTGGGATGAAATCGGAAGCCTAATACAGCCTGGGGACATTATTCGATTGATCAAAGGGTATGTATAGAGTGGGGACAGGATAAGTCTTGACTCAGCCTAACGTCATCTTTGGCTGTTTAAATAACTTGTTGCTCAATAATCTTGTTAACCATTTGTATACTTCACAGTGGAGTGGAGAAGATCTGAAGGATCAGTGTCTTTATTTTGGAACTGTAATGAATGTGGAAAAGCCACCTCTGTTACTAAAGCAAAGGGATTGAATTCTAAATAGACCGTGGCTTCCTCTGAAAGAAATAACACACGCTTGCCTTTTTGAACTGCTTCCTTGTCACATGGCCTTTGATCTATCACCAAATTAAAACGTCAGGATTTTGCTTCGCATGCCTTCCCCAAATGTCAGACCTAACAAAAACTGATGGCATTTGTAGACCATTCTGTCTGCATCTTAGTAACTTGTCTGTATTTTCCTAGATTCTGGTCAGGTGAGAATCTGGTATTTAAGAGGTTTACGGTGCTTTCTTAGAGTTTCACAAGACATTTAAGAGGTGTGGGGGGAGGGGAGAGGATGACCCAGTTTGTATATTCATAATAGGGATTCAGAGAAAGAAATCAAACCTGTTCTTGTTTTTAACACTTTTTTCTCCTGTAGCACTCCCCTCATGGGAAAATGGAGGGGATAATTATCTTTAGGCACGACTGAGAGGGTGGTCTGGACTTCACAGTAAATTTGATGGAAATGACAGGAAAAATGGGAGTGAATTTAGTCAGTAAAAAACAAAAATCATATGTTCTAAAATATGGTAGCTCATTAGTGTGTACTGAATACAGTACAATGGGACACTTCCAGGAGATATTTTCAAGTTTTACAGTATTCTCCTAAAACATACATTAGAAAATTGAAAGAACTTATTCTCCGCTTCACCTGTACAGTGGTAATAGACTAGTCACTTTCATTTCTCTTCCTAGTCAGTATAACTATTTTTATTCTTGTTCAGTAGCCCAGCACAACAGTATGTTAGTTTGGCATGTGCCAGCGGTTGTTTAAATATATGCACACAAACTCCTTTACTCAGTTATAACACTGAGACTGTTTCTACATTAGAGCCATTGCTCGGGTTCAGTTTTTCACTTCATTCCTGTTTTGGGGGTGAAAAACAAATGAATGTCACCACCAGAATTTCCTCAGTTATTCTTGTGCAAGCTTACTTTTCTATAAATCAGAAATTAATCTCCATTACTAGTTTAAGACTCAAATTAAATCTGCTTAAAATGTTGAGGGTAGATGTCCAGCGTGTTTTCTGAATCCTCAAAGATTAAAGATTAAAGATCACTCAAATCTTACACACAGACTCTGTAAAACTAAGTTACTAGTGTTGGCTGTAACTGTTTAATATTTTTCTTTGTAAATAATTTATCATTGCCACAGGATTCTCTGGCATTGTGACTGAGATGACAGATGACTCATAAAATAATCTGTAATGTGGTCCATGCTATGTAAAAATAAGAACCTCTTGCATGACATAAAGCCATGAAACAGTACCAGTGTTACTTATTTAGGATCAGATTATGCCCTCATTTTCATCAATACATGTTCATGGAAAATGATAGATTTGAATGGCAGGTGCAGAAGAGATCTGGTTTGGGTCCTTATTTTACAACATGTCCTCTTTCACCTTACACTGGTATGCAAGTTGTGTTAAAAACTATCTTCTCTGTTCCAGTATGTTTTGCACTTGTGTGTTTAGCTAAAATCTATTGATTTGAGTGACATTGCTTTTGCAATGTAAGTAAATTTTACATATCTGATTTCTTCAGTTCAGTCTGGCCATTGTTAACAATCATGCCTAGCTAAGGGTAATTATTTCTGTGTACAAAAACTTCCATTTCTTTCCTTCTGTGCTAAATTCCAAGCATAGAGCAATTCCATTGCATTAACAGACATTATCTCTGTATTTTCTTATTGGTAGTGTTCATGTGCAGGATGATGTAACATTTAATATTTCAAAATTCTAAACACTTAAATTTCTTTATTCAGGATAGCAATTCTTGGCCAACCCTATCATTTTATGAACTGAAAATGAAAACATGTCAATAGAAAAAACCTATTGTGCTCAAAATTGTCAATTTCAAAAGGCATAGCCGTGTTAGTCTAGTCCAGTAAAAAAAAAAAAAAAAGAGTTGTGTGGCACTTTAAGACCAACAGATTTATTTTTTGCATGAGATTTCATGGGAGAAGATCCCACTTCCTCAGATGCTTCGAAGCATCTGACAAAGTGGGATCTTCTCCCATGTAAGCTCATGCAAAAAATAAATCTGTTGGTCTTAAAATGCCACCCACACAACTCCTTGTTGTTTTTTACTGAAAATTCTGTGACTCTGTTAATCCTTCAGTGTATTTGCTTTTGTGGTTTTTTTTTTTTCTTCTGTATAATGTATATGGGTGATTGGTCTCTCTTCTTATTTAGCATTTCTTTTTCTTCTGTTACAAGACAAAACTGCCTAGCCATTTCATTGTTAAATTCAGCATAAAAGGAATCTGCTTCCAGGGGAAAAGCTAATGTTAAGTTCAAGACTACTGATACAATGTCTTATTTAGTGATGGTTAACCACTCCTATTTGAACAAATAGATTGCTTCTATTTTTATCATGTAGATTTTGTTTTGTGTGCTGAAATGCAGGAGGAGATGACCTTTTTCTATTTTAAAATATTTGTACTACAATGGGGCCTACAGTCCCTTGCGGGGACTAGGGTTCTGTACATGAAATGACAGTTTCTTTATTAAAGCACATTCAGTCTAACCAGACCAGACAAGTGATAGGAGAATTATTCACATTTTGCAGATGGGAAAGTAAAGCACAGTGAGATCAAGTGACTTTGCTCCAGTCACAAAGGGCATCTACTGCAGGACTGGTGATGGAGCTAGTCCCAGTCTAGTGTTTTAGCTGGGAGACTGTCCATTCTCTTTTGTCAGAGCTGTGTGTGTATGTGCCAAGCCTTGTAACTTTATCATGAAAGTTCAGTACACCTGAACTGTTTCCTTATTTCTTAATTTCAGTTCCTGAAGTCAAATGCTACTATAAATGGCCAAGTGGGGCTGAGACAACCTCATGCCATGTCCCAAGTTTACATTTTCACACAATGAAAAAGATATTTTATCTCTGCATGTCACCTGAAACTCAAGTGTAAAATATATTTTGCTTATACCTACTAAATAATCTTAACTACTGTTGTGCTGAAAATTAAGCAGTTGGATTGTCATCTTGAATCATCAAATGCTGTCTAACACTTCTATTGTGCCTTGCTTTCTACAATGGAACAAGGGCAAATCCGTGCTGGTTTCCTTCTTGCAGAATTAACACTGGTATTCGGTAGAAATAAGACTGTGTGTATGTCACTCAATTGGCTGGGCTGCAAGTTGATATGGACAAGTGGTCCCGGCAAAAGGTCTGCCTTCTGCAAGACAGGAAGGGTGGCACTTGGCTAGCAGAAAGGCCTGTCCAAGGTGATGTTGCTCTTATCTTCTGAAGAACTATAGAAGTTAATGGGGCTTTCAACACCTATTTGTAGCAGTAGAAAATAGTTTAGTAATTTTGGGGAATCTGAGAAATTTAGTTTGGGAATTCTAGCCATTCTGTTTCTCTTGGTAGAGAAGACCATCCACTGGGAAGGCTTTATTTCTTCAATATCCCTGTTAATTCTCGTGTTCCTTATTGGCTAGTGGAGTATACTCTGCTTACCCTTTTCTAGTGCTTTACATATCCTTACTGGTGTTCTTTTGGCTAGGTATGCAACTCTGTGGAAAGGATGCCTGACACTTTACACAGGAAGAGGAGGCGAGCTACAGAAAATTGGGGAGTAAGTGTCATTCTGTATGATACTAACATTTTGTATACTTCTGTTGCACTTGGTCAAGCTTTGCCCTTATGTCATGGGAAATGTAAACTAATGAGAGTCTTATCAGCAGGATTGAATGCCAGAAAAAGAAATAAAATGAAGAATTAGTGTTGTCGTTTGCAATCTGAATTCTGTGATAGGCCAGTATCGGCTGTGTAGTTGGTTGTGGCAAAGAGCGGTAGGCTTTGGGCATGTTTCATGGGAATGTGTTCTTGGGGAGGAGATGTGCCTCCATCAGCCTGAATGGGTGTATCTAGTGCAGCTTTGGCCTACCACTCTCTGTAGGTACACTCCACCTACCATTTTGCGGAACAGACACACGTTGGTATAAAACCTTTCTTCTTGGGTTAGCAGAGACTCATGTTCAAGGACTTGCAGCACTGAAAACTGAAGTCCTCTATTTATCCACAGGTGAGGTACAGTGCAGGCAGCTGCAATGCGAGCTTACACGTGCTGCTGTGGTAATGAGTTCCACTCTGTCCTAAAGAGATCATGCTCTGTAGGGCTATAGAGGTAATTCAGCCTCCATCCTAGCTGCCCCACAAGTCATAATGGTAGGAGTACAGTGTGTAAAATGAGCTAGGCAATGATTCTGCTCTGCTTGCTTAGGCCTCTCTTTGGTCACTTTGTTTATTTTGGGGGCTTATTTTAAGGCCTGTATCCAAGTGGAGAGAGCTCAGTAGAGCAACAGGCAAAGAAGAGAATTTGGTGTCTTACACTTGAGACAAAAGGGGCAAAAGGCTTCTAAGGGACACTTAAAGAAGCAGAGGGTTGACTGACTATTCTTAATTCAACAATCACAAATACAAGTGACAAGATTAAGATGTAGCTGGGAGAAAAAAACTTAATGAAGTATCTGTCTCTTTCTAATGAGACACATACGTTCTGCTGCAGCGGGAAGCTGAGGAATTAATTAATTCCGCTCTAGCAGGGGTATCTGTATTATTGAAACACCTCAGTTGTTATCCAGGACACCATTGAGCCAGGTGATGCAGAAACACAGAGTAAAAAGATGGTTCTTGCCCCCAAAAGCTTTCTGCTTTGAGGATTTAACAACCCATCTACTGCATGATTCAAGAATAACAAACTCTAGTTAAGTGTGATCCAGAGGAATACAATGGAAATTTCTTTCCAGGCCCAATGATTCAGCATTTCTGTTCAACTTTTCTGATGTGTTGCTTTCTAATGGGATTAGATTAAGGTGAAATCTTTATCTGATTTTTCTTAACCCTGGTTCACAAGAGGGGTCTGAAACAGCTGTCAAAGTGGTTAGAGACAGCAATTTTACCTTAACCTGTCAAGTTTCTGGAATGTTTAATGATCCCAGTCTCTCATCCCCTTCCATTAGTGTCCATATTGTGGTCAACAGATCTTCTCTCACTTAGGGTCACTTACTGGGAAAGGATGATATGAATTTTAGAACTCTGAGCTTCTTGAGCTTTTTAATGTTGATATGGTGCTAGGCATGCACATTGTATGTTACAGTCATGTTGAATGAGTGCTTGATTGAAACAGCCTGAGCGAGGAAACTTGACATCTTAGGCCTTGAGCCTTCAAAAGAACTGAAGGGCCACCTGGTCTCCCATGCTCTGTAAGAAATCATTTTGAAGGATTGTAACCTGCTTTACATACGTTTTCTGAGCATGGTGGTACAAAAAATCCATTCCCTTTGGAAATAACAAAGAACTGCCTCCTAATGTCTTGTGGAAGCTATTTTGTTGGTCTTCTCATGGCTTTGTTTACGTCTCAGGTTTTGTATGGTATACTCAGAAGAGCCTAACTTCAGTGAACCCAACTCAGATCACCTTGGACAGCGCAACAAGCTGGTATGTTAAACTTCCTGGGATTCTCTTGCATAAAATATTCTTTGATCTGAATACCTCAGGCTAGGCAGTGTAAAATTTCTAACTTTTAAAATTGTGTTGAAGGGATTACATAAAAGGAATATAGAGGAATGACGACAATGTGATAACTGTTAGGGTGAATCTCATGTATAGTTAGTACATACAGGTGTGCAAAAAATTCCTGCCCTCTGTTACTCAAAGAATCTTCTATGCCTGACTTGTATCTTTTTCTTCATTTCTATCAAGGTACAGGGTGAACAGAATAATAGTTCTCCATCAAGTAATTTGGGTTCTTGTACTCTGGGGCCAATGGGTAAGTTTTTGGTTTTTTTTGTTTTGTTTTTTTTTTAGTTTTTAGTTTTTGTTTTTTGTTTTATTTTCCGTATCGGCTTCAAACCACTGTTACTTATAGAACATAAAGGGGGAGACCTAAAAAAAGATTTAATACATAAACAGAGAATTAGTCCTAATCTTGTGATTCTTGACAGAGAACAATGAGGTGAGGTAAGAGTTAGGATGCTAGATGGCATTGGTGACGCATGATGTACAGGAGATCAGACTAGATAAGGCCAGAAAGGATTACTAGATTAACTCTGACTCTAAATATTCACACTTTTCCTAACCGAGGAAGAGTGGCAGAGACCTAAACTCTCAAGTAATAGGAAGATTAGAGTTTAAGTATAGCTTTGTGGCAGCTCTGTACTTATGCAGTTATGTTTCAATAAAAAAATGCTTCAGATGTTTGGGAGTAGGCGTAAGGTGCTCTCTGACCTTTTTACTGGGATTGGTTAATAAAATGGGTACATCTAATAATCAGTGCCTAGTATTGTATATCCAGGATTTGTCGCTGGCAATGAATTGTCTGAAGCTCAAACTGATGCAGTTGAAAAGATCAGTGAAGTTGTCACTGACTGTCAGTTTCCTCTTTGGGAACTGATTTTTCACTTTGCCTATTTTATTTCTTTGAGTCCTTTCTGTTCTTTCAAGTATAAAAACTTCTGAGGAGTGAAGAAGGGTGGCATTCTGGAGCCATTTTTTTGTTGCTTTTAATACCAGGGTGGGGCAGTCCTTTTTCAGCCTAATTGCTGGGTAGTCACCTACTCGTGACCCAAAGTTTTGGGTGTTGAACAGTCCTGATTCCATTGTATTCTCATTTATATTTTGAGACCTGCTTCTTTGTTTCATTCTGTTCTCTTCCTGTTTCTGTGCAATCTTTAATTTCTCCTCCTCCCCCCCATCGTTTGCCTTCTCAGCCTTTGTGTGCTTTTTCTGACCAGCGTGGTGTCACCTGTCACTCCCTAGAGCATATTCACACAAGACTGTTCTTTCTTTCTATGTGTCTTTGTGCCCAATGGGGCAAGGCACGATGAGTCCTGTACAAGTTGCTTTCCTTCCACTGTTTCCTCTGGGTTTTCTGTCCTGCTGCGTCCCTTGGTTACGGCTGCTGTGGGTCATCTGGTATGTGTCAGATATAGACGAGTGCATTTGAATGGAAGCATTTGACAGCAGCTTTGGCTGTCAGACTGGTGTTCTTTCCTTTACTCCAATAACTCGGAGCCAAGTCATAGCAGCATGAACTGCCTGTGGCTGCCTTGCTTTAGTCTCACTGTTGTTGGAAAAAGCTGGCTTTGATGTGGAATACTGAGGTTTCTCAACTTTGCTCCGCACCTTAAAGCTCAGTGTTATCTAATTACGTAGCAGTTGTTCAGAATGCAAAGACTTTATGTAGAGGAGCAGTGATTTCAAATTATGGACCTTGTGGTGAAATTTTACTGTCTTTTTAGGAAATGGTTTGCAAACTGGACATGAATCGAGTGGATTCCCTTTGGCGTACAATCATGCCCACTCCTATGCAGGTACTGGGAGAGCCAATGGACGAGGACCTGTAAACCCACCAATATCGGCATCTAATAATATTCAGCCCCTTCTAACCACAGTAAATACTGGGAGGGACCCACGCAGAGCCTTTAAAAGATGACTGTGCCAAATGTGGTTGTACAACTTGCTTAAACTGTATGCCCTACTTGAACACTTAATGCACTTTTATTTATGGTTAACTGTGAAAAAGTTTGTCGTTTATTGGTGTTTTTTACTTTATAGTCTCTGGAACACGTTTTTCTCTAAGAAAGTGTGGTGAAGTTGTTTGCATCTCAGAAATTAGGCTAGGTGGGTATTTGAGAACAGATAATAGTTCTCAAGTCTACATTAAAACTGGGTGAATTTAAAAAATTGAAGCAAATTTCAGTTAGCTATTAATTTTTTTTGTTGTCGTTGCTCTGTTTCTTCTGATCAGCCATAAATAGCCTTAAGGGATCTATACAGTCCCATAGTTACATATGAGACTTCCATGAGGGCTAATGGGAATTGTATGACTGTACTGAGGGACCAAGATGCCATAAACAGCCAGGTCTCCTGTTGAAAATAGAAATGATGACTACAGCAATAAGGGCATCAAAACTGGTCAATGTCAGCAGCAAATGGGTAACTCCAACAGGTTTTGATTGGCTACGGTAAAGAGATGCTGAGTGACTGAACAGTAGTAGCTTAATTTCTGTTGCCAAAAAGTGTAAATTATCTCTTTGAAAGTCCTCCATAACATACCAAGTAGTTCTCAAGAAAAGCTGCATCCATTTTGCACACAACATAAAAAAAATAGTAGTGAAAGCTCTAAGCTAAAAAGGGCATTTCTTAGTGTCCCTGTGGTGGCTTCACTCTTCATGAAAAGTAATCTTGTGCTTTTTCCAGAATTGTGAGGACTCCAAAGTCAGTGGTAGAGAACAAGGTGCTAGGAATTTTGCTGTTCACATATTTAATGCACATCTAACTCTTCAGGAAGATGACCACCACCTGGACTTTTGAATGCCTATTTTTAACAATCGTTTATTTTCAAATAAAATACATATTAGATTCAATGATACACTTACCTAGTGTATGAAAGTACTAGCTTGCTGTACAGCAGCACTTCCAATGCCATAGTGTCCATTTATTTTTCAAAAAAAGTGTTTTTTTTATATAAAATGAATGATCTCTTTATAAACTTTTGACACCACCAGCACCTCTCAATAAAATAGGTTCAATTTTCTCCCCAAGTATAAAATTTTTGGTACTAGGTCATATTCACCGAGTAAGCGGATTCCATTTATGTGCTTTGGAAACAATTTGGAAGCTCTGAGATGATTTTCTGGCTCCCCTCTTTATTTGTTAACCTCAAACTGTTCTTGAAGCTGATGTTTCAAATAAAAGTTGCACAAACCTTGTTGACAGACATAAACTTCTTTTGGTGAGGCGTTGGAGGTTTCATGACAGAGAAGCCTGTTTTGAACTGCAAGTTGTCACGGTGAAGTCATTCCAATTGATTGAATCATTGAGTTTACTTTCAGCTATTCCTGGTGTGTTATAAATCATTTACCCCACTGTCTTTCTATTTTGGCATGTTTAATGTTAGTGTTGTGAAACTACCTGGTTTCAGAGCTCATGACAATCAAGAGAAGTGGTCTTTCCTTTCCTTTGTCAATAACCTTTGTGTGTAAAGATTCATTACTTGCTTAGGAGCAGAAGATTTTTAAAACTTTCTTGAAAGTCATTTAGAAAGATTTTTGTGCCTAAAGATCTGAAGGTTATTTACCTCAGATACAGCAAAGTGCTGCACAGATATGTTTGCATTGGTAAAATAGTCATTACTATTTGTATTTTCTGGTTGAAGTTGACAAAACTGAGACACAAAATAAAATTTAATCATGTAACTCCTAGTAGAGTGATCTGTGGCTGCTATTATCAAGATTGTATGGATGGACCTTATGAAACTACAAAATAAGAAGGGAAGTCTGAGGAATGTTTTAAGTTGAGAGTGGAGATGGTGTGCCATCCACAAATAGAAGCTCTCTTTACTTATCCATTCCCTTTCCTTTTTAAAAAATGTATTGAAAATAGAATGTCACATGTATTATAAAGCTTTGTGTGGAGTTTTTATTAGCAAAGCATTAGATACACATTATTATAAGGCGAGAATTAATTTTGGGCCCTCTTTATGTACATGATTCTTTTTCTTGTTTTTGTTCAATGTTTTTTTGTCATAAGTACTAAACATGAAAACCCATCTTTTCAGCTGATAAGCAGTTACTAAAAAGCCTTGTGGTCAAGTGATGCTCAGGTTAAAAATCTTTTGTGTTCTTCAAGGTTCCACAGTATGGGTCTGTCATGGGATGCACAGGGTCTCTGTTTTAAATATTAATAGTTACCATAATGCAAGGAATGATAGTGTACTGGAAACCCTTATTTGCTGGATTTTCTATGAGACACTGAATGTGATTGTAACTTTACAAATGAAAATTATAAGTTAGCTTTAGATAAAGAATTTCTTGAACGAACGGAAAACTAAAAAGGTAAAGCATGTATTTAGTTCATTGCACTTGGAAACAGAAAAGATGATAATCATGGTTACATTAACCAGACTCTTAAAATGGAGATGGTTACTGCTGGTAAACTTAACACAGGATGTGGACACCTGCTGCCAAGAATTCTTGTAAGCAAATGACTGATGACTAAAAGAAATGAAGCAAGAAAATTGGTTTTTATTTTTTTAGAAGGTTAGTACGATTCTTGTCTCAAGTGTCTAATCATCTGTTTTAATGTTAGATTGCATCATTTTATTAACTGAGCTTTACTTCTCTTCAGGAAGAATCTCTGCAGTTTGAAGCCATGTGGATTTGGTTCTGTTTAGCTACATTAATTTCAATTTTCTAGTCACGTGGTCAACTCGGGACAAGAAATCAACGGAAGAAAGTTCTTCTTTCCTTAGCAAGTTGAGATACACAGACACACAAATTATAGAAGGCTCTGATCCTGCAGAGGGATCTATGTATTTTCTTTATTCTAGTGTGGAGTCCCATTCACTTCAGTGGGTCTTTTCTTGGAGACCCTTGTACGTACAAGGCCTGAAACATCATACAGTAGTCTTGCACCATAATCCAGTTAGTGTTATTAGGGATGATTATTATGGTGTGTAAGGCAGGTAAAATGTCTTCCAAATGACAGCTTGTAATAAAGATGTTGTCCTTCAGTGTGTTCTTTTTAGGTGATAAAGATGCATTGAAGAAAGGTTTCTGTAAGGAAATTATGAAAGTTACACATTTTGTACAATTGCACGCAATTTGCCTATTTGGGTAATTCTAAAACATGCTTTATGGGGATTACTTTTTCAGAGTTTATTAAGCCTTTTAAATTTTTAGGGTCTCCTTGTCCAGTAAGGGGAAAGGGCTAATAACACAGGCTTGAGCAGGAATAAGGGAGCAGTCACTGCTGCCATCTGTGAATGTCCCTCAGGCCTAACTCGTGTTGGGACTAGAATATACAGTTCTCATTTCCACAGCTAACCAGTTAATTGCTTTTAGGTTCCCTTATTTGAAAAATGGGACTGTTAATAATTTTTTGCCCTCAAATTGTGCTGCTTCAGTTTTCAAAAGGGGAAGAAACAGGATAGTAACTATGGTGGGCATCCTGGAGCAGCTCAATGGAGCCTCTGCATTAAAGGGTGCACTCAGTGCCCCTCGTTTCAGGCATCACTTATGGCAAGGGGCACATTCTGAGTGGAATGTGCCCCGGGTTCTGGAATTGCTTGTTATGGCTCTGGGAAGAAATATTGGCCTGATTGTGAAGATGGATTTGAGTAGAGAGATGTGAAACAATTTGCCTCAGTCACTTTGATTCAGTGTATCAAACACATGACACAAACGGTTGATATTTTTTCCTTAAAGCTTTCTGAAATTTTTACCTTAAGAATAAATTTGTCCATCTTCAGCTAAACCCAATTTTCCAACATGAAGTGGTAGGTAAAAAAATATTTATAATGGAAGTTTGCTGTAATTGGAACTAGCGAGAGACATTTTTCCCTAATATTTGGAACTGCATGTTCTGCCTTGTACCCTCTGCTACTGGGGTAAAGTGAGGCTTACTGCTAAGACTTGTCCAGGACACTGAGGAAAATGTGTTGGACTGAAGGGTGATTATAATATATATGGGTGGGGGAGAGAGAGAGAGAGAGAGTGTGTGTATGTGTGTAAATCTTATAGATGTTTGTTATAGGCCCTGTCTGTACTGTTCTTTTCGTGGTGGTGGAGCTACGTTGTAAGAATCAGGTAAGTCACACAGGCACAAATGACATTTTGCACTGGTGCAGTATCTAAATCAGTGATTTGCACTGTTAATTAGTTTGAAGTAGTCTATATTGATGCAGATTTCCCTGATCCAGATGCTCCCCCTACTGGAGTAAATCTGCAAGTCGGTACAAGGCCTCAGCTGCCTATTTTAATGTTTGCTTCCAAAATTTGCAAACACCACCAGATTGGTAGGAACCGCTAATACAATCTAGGGCAGAGACACTAAAGAAGGGGTTTAAACAGTGGAAAATGTTGATAGAAAAGAACAATGGGCTAGGTTATTCCCGTTTGGTATTGGGGAAATACCACCACATGTGACGACCCATTGAGTTCAGTAGGGACGCACATGCTCACTGGTGACAGGTTCACAGATAATTGAGCTCAACAATACTAAGTGGAGATGGGAAACAGTGGTAATGAGAAGGTGAGGTGCTAATCAGAGAGGAGAGGGAGAATCAGTAAAGTAACATCACCCTTTCTCTTTTTGTAATGACAGTTTGCACTAGGGTAAGCAAAAATCAAAATTAGCCAGTGCAGTTTGGGATTGCGTATACAGAATCTGACAGTTTCAGAACAAGGAGTAAATAGTTTGGTTATAGCAGTGTTTCCTTGTTGGCCATATTGGAGAAGGCTCTAAATCAAGGGTGTCAAACTTACCTCCCAAGGGCACTGATTCAGCCTGTAGAGCTGCTGCTGCTTCTGTGGGTGTACCTGGAAGCTGTCTGAAGAATAAATGTCTGTCTGTCTTCAGGCTAAACCTAATTTTCAGAGAACTTCAAAGATAGGCTCTGGGCACAGCAGGCCTAGGGTCAAGGAGCCGGGGGTGGGGGGATGACAGGGCAGGGAAAAGGGAAGATATGGGAGATCCTGTGGGGTTGTGTGGGGGAAGAGGAGTCCATACCACTCTGGACAGGGAGGGAGGGAAGGGTTGGGGAGCCCATGCCACCACGTGGCCTGTGACAGGTGTCCTGCCTTCCAGTATGGTGCCCCACATTGAATGAGTTTTATACCTCTCTGCGCTAAATGAATTGTATTTGCATGCTGTGAGCAGCCTCACCCTGGCTATATCCCTAACCCCTTGGGAGTGGGCAGGGGCTAAGTCCTCCATTGCCCTTCTGCAGCACCACTGCTGGGAGCCAGTCCTCCTAACAACTATTATTTGTGGGGTCTAAAATTTTTTGATGCTAAAAAGGGGTCCTCATACTTGAAAAGGTTGAGAACCACTGCACCTAGCAGTTGTGGCTGCAGAAGGAACCTTGAGAACGTGACTTGCGTGGCTGTCTTGAGTTTGAAGCAGTTAACAATAGCTCAGGTGTGAACAGCCCCATTCACTTCAGTGGATCTGAACTAACTTAGTTGCCAATCACAGTGAAAAGGCCAGTATGAACTACTGTACATCCTTTTAGGAAAGGAAGTATCATGAAGACTTCTAATATGGGGAGGCTGGACCTTTACCATCACATGATCAGACTCAAGCAGATGGGGTTCATTCTCATCTTCAGAAAGGGTGGGCTTAGTCTTTAGAAGGTTGGGAAACACAAAACTAAAGGAACGGATAGGGGCTTGTCTTTACTGTGAGGTTATCCTGAGTTAACGCCTATTGATTTAGTATAGCTGGAGTGAGAGTAATCTCACTGCAAAATAACACTGGAGCAACACAGTGTGATTGGATTTACCTGCAGGGCATAGCTGTGTATAAACTGTAATGTATTGCCATCTTGAGCACCAGCAGCAGTCAAACTTCAATCTGCTACCCCACAAGTCAGCTCAGGGTCTGCTACTTTGGCATTTAATTGGTGCTTCAACTGGAGCTAGGGATTTTTGTGTGAATGGGAGTTGGGTTAGGGTGGGCATGGCCACACTAGCTCTGGAGTCGCCTGCAGCTCTTGAATGGAAGAGTGTGGCTCGCAGAAGAACATCAGCACATCAGTTTCTTGAATTGATTTCCCAAGTGCTAACATCTGCCAGGCTTTGTTTTGATTAATATAAAGATTACCATATATACTCGCATATAAGCCAAATATTTTGTGCCTGAAAGTCACTTTTGAAAAGGGCACTCAGCTTATACACAGGTCAGAGAGAGGAAAGCAACCCCAGCCTAGGAGTTTTAAATCTCCTGCCCTGAGTATGGTGGGTGGGGAGCCCCAGCCTGTGCCTATTTGCTGGAGAAAACATATTGGATGTTCAGCCCAGGATGGCTTAAAGCAAGGGGAGTGAGCCCCAGCCTGTACCTAGCTGCCCAAGCGGCCGGGGAGGGGGGATTGGGATGGCAGGGAGAAGCGGCAGCGTGGTGGGGAACAGCGGGTAGAGGCAGCATGCTTATTGCCCAGATTCTAAAAAAAACACCACTAGCCTACAGTGTTCTGCATTGAGTTACAGCTAAGTTTTTACTGTATAGGCTTAGTTTTCATGGTAATCTGACATTAGCAGGATCAATATTCGCCCTCTTTTTACAATAATACTAGAGTGTGAAATGAATTTTAAACTTAGTAATTTTGGAGTAGGTAAAAGTATATGGTTATATGCCTCAGTGCGGCTCTTGAAGGTTTAATAATCAACTTGTGTGGACTTGAGTTCCATAAGTTTGGGCATCTCTGGGTTAGGGCAACATTTCAGTTACCCCTTGAATGAACACTGCAGTGAATGCACAGCTCTAAAGGGGAATATAAATATGAAGGGAGACAAGGCAATATGCCATGTTTATTGTGAGAAAAAGACAGGTGTGTTAGTATCCAGTACCTACACACCCCCTCCTCCCTTACGTTCAACTGTTAGTTGTGTATAGTTTGTTGCGTGTGATCGTAGCTTGAGTTTGTGACTGGTGTTAGCAGCCCATGGGGGCCACGTGGCCAGGGAAGCCAGGCATGAGAAAGGGTGGAGGTCTCTGTTGAGCACGCAGCTGTGCACTGACGCTCTTGGATGCTGTGCAGGACACTAGCCAAAGCTGTGCAGTCTCACCCATCTTTTGTCTCTTATTCTATCGATCTTGGTGTGTCATGCTGCCTCAGGGTACTATGTGACCCTGAGTCATCAGTTGATGGCAGATGTGACTCTCATCTTGTTCTCAATGGGGCTTTTTGTCCCTTCCTTTCTAGGGTGGATTCTTGTTGCTTTTGCAGGCTTTGTCTGCATTGTTCTTCCGTCATTAAGGTAGCGCCAGCAGTTTGTCATCAGGACAGGCTGGAGCTGGAGACTGATCCCATCACACACTCCCCTCATTCACACAGCCAAATGAAATTTCAGCAAAACTTAGGCTGGGTAATACAGAATGAAGTAAACAATTAAAATGGAGGTTTAGTTAAAATATGGGGGTTACTGGTTGTGACATTAAAGAGAAAGTGAATGAATGAGCATGGCATTATCAATGAATAATAAGGACTTTTTCTGGTTGGAAGCAATTCTATGATATAAAATTATCTTTAGCCGTACAAATCTACATCTATTAAAAGGGTATTTTTAAGGCAACTGGTATAATTTAAGAGTAATGGGATGAAATTAAGCAAGGGACCATTTAAGAAGACTATCACAAATCTTTATTAATCTAGAATATTCTTACCTGGCAAATGGTGGAAATTCAATCACTTTGTTTTTTTAAAACCTGAGTGGACAAAATCCTGGAAGCTGTATTGTGAAGAGTTGGACTAGGTGACCCAACAGACATTTCCTCTTCTTGTTTCGTTTCTTGTGGGTATGTGTGCACATACACTATATGTATGTGTTTGTATACATCTGCTTAACACATAATTGGGATTAATTTTTAAACCCAAACTAGCTATTTCTAAACATACAAGTCTTCAGTTAAAGGAATCACACTAGAGTTGAAAGTGACTTGAAGAAATAGTCAAGGACTTAATTCACTTTTGAAAATATAAAATGGGCTACTGCTTTTAATCAGAAACACTCTCTTTTATTTAAATTGGCTTAATTTTAAAAAACTAGCCTGGAAACAGTTTGTCCCTGTTGTCCATTCTATAGTCAAGCAGATTAGGCATGAAGTTAAATATCAGGACTTGCCAGAGCACATGAAGGTAAAACTCTTTTCCATGATCACGTATGGAGGTGTAGATGCTGCTACGTAGAGCCATACAGCATGAATTTAGCACTGAACCTCAGTGCTAAATCAGTGCTAAATTCATTCTGTATGATTATGTGGTAGCTCTGCTGCAGAGTGAGAACATGAAGCAGTATAAACACTACTGGGCTTGTCTGGCCCCTGCATGTTGATCATAGACCCTGGTATGTAAAATCCAATTCTACTGTTCCTCAGTTAACCCTGCAGCCTGCCCAAAGCACACAGGAGTTCAACTGTATGTAGGCAGATATGTTAGCAGAGTTCCCTGTTAAACTGATCTGTAAGCTTGAAATTTGTGGTTAAAGAGCAAGGATGAGATGATTTTGTGGCCAAGGAATGGGGTTGTTGTTCAGCCAAGGGTTCTGATTCCAGCTGTCCTGCAGTGTGTGTGTGGAACATAGGTCGGATCAATTGGGGACTGGTTTGACTTCCATTGAAGGCAGTGGGAAGGTGCCATTTAGCTATTAAATAGGAATTAGATTGGGTCCTTAATTTATGAACCTCCAGTTCCTTAATCTGTAAAAGTGGGATAATGCCTGGTTGGTTTGTTGTGAAGCTGAATTCACTGTTGTGGTGGTACGCTCCAATGATGCAGTGATCAGCGCTGTAGAGAAGCCTTGAAGAAATAAATGCTATCTCAGACAATGGATTACCATATTTTCTGGACTATAAGTCACACCATTGTACAAGTCTTCCTAATAGAAAAGCATCAGGTTTTTGGTTTGGTTTTTTTTTTTTTTTTTTTAAAGAAAACTTACATATTGGTTGCACCATTAAATAAGTTGCACTGATAGAAAAACATCAATTTTAAAAAATTCATATCTTGGTTGCACTGTTATGCAGGTTGTGGTGCTATAAGGGAGGGAGTGCTTGCTGGTGGAGGGTGGGGGGATCATCTTATCCCTGTCAACACCAGCCTGCTGCCAAGCCACCTCAGCGCCTTCCCTCCCTGCATGTGCACCTGAGCCGCTCCGCTGCTGCGTGTGGCTGCCCTCCCGCCCTGGTCTCCAGGATCCACCTCTGCCTGGCTCCAGCGTGCCCAAGTATGCGGGCCACCAGCAGACCTCAGGCAGCTGGGGCAGCCGGTCAGGGGAGCCGCAGGAACAGGCAGCCGGGATAGCGCGCGGGAGGCGGTGGCTGGGTGGGTCCAGCCACATCCACTTCTGGGCACACACAAATTAACTGAGCCAGCCAGAGACTGTCAACATTGTTGACAGAGACATTATCTGAATGTCGTTCAGTTCAGTTTCTTTATCACCTCCATTTTCCAAAGGCCACTTATTTCATTTTTCTTGTAAATTCAATATATAAGTTGCACTGTTAAATAAGTCACACCTTTCAAAATCTTTGTAAAAAACCATGACTTATAGTCCAGAAAATACAGGTTTTTCTTCTGCCTAAATGAACTCAAAGTGGAAGCACGCTATAGATTACCACATTTCTCCCATTTGAAGTCAACATTATCAGATGCAGGTAGCAGCCTAAATCTCCATACCAAGGTGACTAGGTGAGTGATTTCCAACCCATCCCATTCCAGAGGTGCGGAGTACCCAAAGCCCCGTAGTTCACACTGTCTTCAACTAGAACTGTGGCCACTCGGCACCTTTGCAAATCAGGTTACACTTAATTGCATTTAGGTGTCAAGCTAGGCTTGTAAATTACGTCCTTAGGTTGTTACAAACTCTGTGGGATGGGGGCTGTGTTTGCCTGTGTGCACAGTTACTGCTGAGTGAACTCTATGGGCATGTCTGTTTCTCAGCGGGGGTTTCTGCATGCTACTGCCATGCAAAATTGTTCTTGACAAATGGCCATTCGTCTGGTTGTAAGGTGGGCAGTCTGGATTTTCCAAAGTATTGTCCCCTGTCTGTGTGTGATTCTGTGCTCTATCTTCATGTGGAATCAGTGGACACTAAGAGGATGCTATTTTTTTTAATATGCTGCCCTAGTCCTGCCAATGTGACTGGCATGAGCAGTGTGTGCATGATCACACTGAGTGGATGGGCCAACGCTGATCCCAGAAGTACTGGAATATCCATTCCAAAGGGGCAGCTGTGTTAGTCTAGTAAAGCAAAAAAAAAAAAAAAAAGGCAAGGAGTCTTGTGGCACTTAAAGACTAACAGATTTATTTATCGCATGAGCTTTCGTGGGACATCGACTTCAAAGACAAACACTTGAAATCGAACTAATATGCAAATTAAATTGTGTGAAAGCAGGACTGAATCATGACTATGGATTCTTTTCACATTATAACAGGTAATGTGACTTCACTCTCCCTCTGTATGTTCTCTCCTGGAGTCTGAACCCTTACAAATGCTCTGATTTGCTGTTGCAGTATGACCTGATCCCATGTCTTACACTCCCCTGCATGTATTTTCATCCAGTTCTGTAAGTTCTCCCTCTTCAAAGCATTTGATGAAATGGGATATTCTCCCACAAAAGCTCATGCAATAAATAAATCTGTTAGTCTTTAAGTGCCACAAGACTCCTTGCTTTTTTTTGGAATATCCGTGTTCTGTAGATGCAGCAGTGACCATCCTAAATACAAATGACATGTCTCCCTTTGGTAATGTTCCTGTCCTCTTACTAGGAAACAAATTGCATGACACATCTCCAGGCATATGTGGGAAGATTACTCTTGCACCATTGGCTGGCTGGCTGTACAGTTTATCAAATTCATGGCACACCATCTGGAGGGACTTGCTTCATGGCAGAGCTCTTTAGTTTGCTCTGATTGTGAGCTGAAGAGGAGAACAGCTCAGCTTGGTTGAGAGGCAACTCTTAAATCCCTGTTTAGACAGGTGGCTGGCACTTCTGTTGCTTTGCACATTCAAAGCAAGGTAAATGCACGATGTAAATCCCGTAATACCTTTTGTCATGCGAGTGTTCGAAAATGCTGGAAAGTGATTGGCTACTTTTTCTGGAGAGGTAGCTGTGTTAGTCTATATACAGCAAAAACAATGAGAGTTGTGTGCACCTTGAAGACTAACAGATTTCTCCATGTGTAAGGTTTCATGGGCTCCAACCCAATTCATCAGATACATGATTGGCTACTGGCATATGGGGTGAGTTCAGACAGGCAAGGATCTATTTTAAGTAGCTAAATTGCGAGTAGCCTTGGAGTTGGAAGCCTTAACACAGGCTTCTCAGAGAAACAGTTTTGAGAATTTCTTTAACATGAGCAAAACATGTTTTCCCACAACCTCAGTCTGAGAAACAACTAACTGCTGAAATTTAAGGAAAAAACCCCAAACAAAACATATATTCATGCATGCCGGGTGTGTGCTTCAGAAAAATTGTAATCTGAGCAGTTAAAGTTTGGCAGAATTATAATTAGTTGTGGAGGGATGAGATTTTTCTCTGTAAATATTGATTTCCGTGTAACCTACACAGACCAGCAGATGAAAAAGATATTATTGATGAAGACTGAAATTTACATATAGACAAAGTAAGAAAAATGCTGCTTTGAGAACTTGTTAGAGTTTTATTTAAGGATATTTACTTTGTATATTTTGATGCTGACAGTTTGATTTAATAGTTCCATCACTTTAACATTTTTTAATCTCAGTGCCCATCATCATTAAATATTGTCTGCCTTCTCTCTAGTTTTCCAGCATAGTGAAAGTAGAAATCAGTAACACTTGTTTCAAAATTCATATTTTCATGCAACTGTGAAATGTAAAGAAATAAATCTTAAGAAAATGTGAACATAAACATTGATATAATCCATCAATTATATTTTAAAGAAATCAAATTTTGCCAAGCCTGGTTATAAGCAACTGAAAACAGGGTCTTGTAATAGAAAGAATCTGGTAACTTTAACTACAGTCAGTGCAAGTAGTATACCTAGGAGTGTAAATGTATTGTCTGTGCAAGCTGCTAGGACAAAACAGTAGCTACCACTATCCATCTTTGTTACCAAGTTCCACTGTGTGCAGATAAATAGAGCCCTGCATGGATATAAATACGTGGATCTGTATCCGATCTGCATCCACAAGAAATGGTCCGCGGATATCTGTGCTGTATCCGTGGATGTGGATATAATGCAGATATCCACAGATTTGCAGGGGTCTACAGATAAAGTCCTGGGACACAGTCCTGCCTTTTGTTCTGAAGGGCTGGATCCCTGCCCTATGTTGAGCCATACTATTTACAGTGGAGCTGTGCAGTGATACAGAAGCCCCATATAGAACAGCTTGCAGGATTGGGACCTAGGAAAGGAACAGAGCAATCTATTTTTATTATTGGAAAACAGGCATTTTTCTTCATTATGTTAATGTCTTATATTTCCCTCTTCCTGGGCTGATTAAAATAAAACTTGATTTGCTGTAATCATTTTGAGCTCTTAAGCACACAATGTGGAGAAGAGAGAGTTATGCTGACTGCAATAGATGCCTGTTAATTTGCTTGAGTAAAGGAAAACTTTTTATTGTTATTTTGTAATATTAGCTGTAGAGAAGTGCATGAACACTCAAATATTAACATAAATGATCTGGTCTCTTTTTCACGCCATTATGTAGTGCAAGCTTTGTAATAGGGCTTGTTACCACAGACTCATCTGCATGTTGTCAGTCAAATTATTAAGGCAGATGAGGCCTTGAGGTCAGACTCATAGTGAATATGAAAAAATATTTAACTGCTAAGAATAGAAGTTGCAAAGAAAACTATAGAATCATGTGGTGGAGTAAGAAGTAAACATTGACCTTTATTTGTAGAATTTGAAAATACAGACTTATTAGAAATGCTGCTAAGCAAAACCTACATCACTTAAACATGGATTAGCTTTGGCTAAAAAAAAAAAAAAAAAAGGTGAGAGATTTTCCAGTTTAGAAAGCTCTAAGACTGAGGGGGGATTTGATAGCAACCTTCAACTACTTGAAGGGTTGCTCCAAGGAGGAGGGAGCTCGACTGTTCTCGGTAGTAACAGAGGGCAGAACGAGAAGCAATGGCTTCAAGTTACAGCTGGGGCGGTCCAGGCTGGATATTAGGAAAAACTTCCTTACTAGGCGAGTGGTGAAGCATTGGAATAAGCTGCCTAGGGAGGTGGTGGAATCTCCATCTCTGGAGGTGTTCAAGTCCCAGCTGGACAAAACCCTGAGTGGGATGATCTAATGGGAGTGGTCCTGCTTTTTTTGGCAGGGGGTTGGACTAGATGACCTCGTGGGGTCCCTTCCAACCCTATGATTCTATGATTCTATGATTCTATAAGAGAATAGATGGACCTTGAACCCAGCTCCTAACACTGACAACTCCAAAATGTAATTCCAAAGCAGAGGGCTTCGTGCTGAAATTTCCCTGTGGGCAGGTTTATATTTGTTTTTGGTTTTTCAGAGTGCACCAGAAAGAATATCCTGTACAAAGGTGGCTTACTAAAGCAAGAGACTGTGTAAAAGGTCACTCTGGAGTGCATTTCTTAAGCACTTTTAGTCAGGTGTGGGTATTTTAGTTTTTTGTTTGTTTGCTTTTTTTACATGCGTAGCCCAGCAAATTCTGTCAGATTTCATATGCACTGACATCCCCATAACACATCTTGGCACAGTGAGTCTGCTGCTCAGCAACAGATCCTGCTCTACACGCAAAGAGCCAGACTTTTGAGTTCTTGACGCTCAAAACTGGAAGCAGATAGAATTGACTGGGCTAAGCATATAAAAATATTTTTTTCCCTTTTTTCTTAAAGAGCTCAGAACCCAGCAGCTCCCACTGTGACATCTAAAGCCAAACATTTTAAGAGAATCCTGCATCAAATGTATACACAACATGTTAAGTTCTTTTGAATGGTTTTGAAAATTTGGTCAATTTTGGCATGTGGACGGAAGCTGAGCTCTTGAGCACCTGTCCCTTATGCCAGTCAACTTTGATTAATAATCATGCATGATGCGGTGAGTATACATGTCACACAGAGAAAGGTGATCTGTTTTGGAATGTTCTGAGCAGCTAGAAAAAACACATTTCTGGCTCTCAGCTTGTTGGGTAGTCCCTGATATCATGCTTCCACTGCATACAGTGTTAATCACCAAATACATATTCATTTTAAAAACAAAGCCTGGTGAACTTTGAGTTACTTGGCAGACTTTTTCAAGGCCTGATCCAAAGTCACTGAGGTCAATGGCAGCCTTTATATTGATGTTTATGGTGTTTGGGTTAATTCCTAATAATGGAAGGCCCTTCCTGGAAACAAGAGTTGTAATCCAGCTCTTCACTCAAGCCTATTTATACAACCCTAATTGCTGTAATCAAGCTACTACTTCCTTGGCCAAATATGATTCAGTAGACTCTAAGTAAATGCAAAGAATTTGCACTAATGCTTGTTCATTCATTGAATGTATGAAGAGCATCAAAAATGTTCAGGAACCAGTGGTAGATTTGTACTTGACTAGTCATGGTTTGGTGCTTTTATTGATATTTTTCTATAACTTTTCTACAAATTATGTTGCATTGTTTTTCATTTATGAGGCTAGATCTGAATACAAACTCTGAGCTGGTCTGAATACAACAGGCTAGTAAATAATTTTCCTCTTCATAATCTTCCTTTTCAATGCATGTACTGCAGATTGTTACATTTCATAATTTGAATTAGGGACCTTTTTAAAGTTGTGATGCATGATCCAAAATAGCAGCCTCAGGAAAGGCATCTTGCTGTAGTCACTACCCTTCCTTGAACTATTTTGGGGATTTTGTGGGCCATTTTCCTGTTGCTGCAGGAACCTATGGCTCTAAGTGTCCTTTGTTTATTGATATGGCGCAGATGCACTTCTTTTACAGTTCTGCTACTTGCTCCCTGATGCTGTGCTGACTAAAACTGTCAAGATCTCTGTAGTGCTGTCTTCTAGCCCTGTTAGAAAAAGACTTGGCCTTCCGAACGTAAAGCTTAATGTTGAGCCACAAAACTAAAATATAGGTTGAGCTTCCTCACAGGTTAGGGAGCACTCAGCACGTACACAAACAAAAGCATTAAGTACTTATGCTCATGTTTAGACCCCAAGAAATTCCCACTTTGCTCTGATACTCCAATAGGCTTTGAATCTCATCACAGGCATTAACAAAGTTTTCTGAAAGAGTGAACGTTTGGTTGATGGTACCTGGAGATGAGTGCCATTTTATTGTTTTGATATGCTTTCCTCAGGTAATTTTTTTCTTACTGTATATGCAGTATGATTTTATGACCTTATTCTGTGAACCTGATCCTGAGGAGAGCTGCTTCCCCTGCTCAACTCCCACTGAGTGCACAGATACTTGAGGGTTCATGCTCTGTATTGGGTTCCTACCCCTGTTCATTCTCCTTACTTTGAATTATGCTGTTGCCTCTACTAAGGCTCGCTTACTTTAACACAATGCTGATTTGTCCCTACTGTAATGATACTCATTTTGGTGTCTGACAACTCTGTCTCTGATTAATCCAACACATGCCTGCCCATCTCCACAAGCTTTTTATAAAATATAGGTGTGAAATTACCAGTCCTTTAGTCTCATTGACTGAATCCTAAGAGACTCAAGACCAAATTTCACACCTTATTGTGATGAGAAGTTGTTCACAACTCCCTGTATGTGGAGCTCTCAAATTCAGCCTTTCAAATTACTTTGTTAGAATAAAAAGTACTATTTTTCCTTAACTGCTGCAAATGAAAAAGCTTTTCACCTGGGATTAGTGGTCATATTTATGGAAATGCAGAGAGTATTTAAAATATTTATAGTGGCTGCAGAAGTGATAGAACTTATCTTTTATTGATATGTATTTACAAGTCCACAAAAAAATCTTGCACACAGTATTTGAAGGAACTTTATTTAGATTTAGTATTTTGAAGGGATCAGTACAATTTTTAGTGCTGCTTTATTAACTGTGGAGCACAAGATTCAATATTTCAAGTAGGAATGTCAAGAGCAGCCCAAGCTGCTGCTTACATTTTTATTTTACATAAAGATAAATGTTGAAAACACATTTTTCAGAGGTGCCATCTGGTCTGCATTGACCTTAATTTTTTGGATGAGTGCTTTTCTTCAAACATTTTAAGCCCTGTCTACATTTCATTTGCTTAGGAGTGTTTAGGTTAGTTTGCTGAGCAGGAAATCAAATACTCTGCATTCAGACGTGCCATTACGTTGCAAATGATCTCCTTTTGTGTAGTTCAGCCTACCGCCTTAGAAATATTCAGCGGATGTACTGCGCTAGATTTTTTTTTTTCCTTTTTTCATTGGAAAGGTCAGCCACATGTAGAACTGGGTTTCTTTTGAATTTCAGTGTAATGCTATGTAATGTAAGATGCGAGTTCAAGACGCCTACTCCTAGCAATGAAAGCCCAGTCCTAGTAATAGTGTATGTTCGGTTCCCATGGTATGGACAACATCCAGCTAGTGCTGTGGTAGTACAGTAATTGAAAAGGTTTCATGGCCTTGCAGGGGTTCAGTATTCAGAATATTCAAACAGTAATATTAAAAAGATTCTACTGTGAAAGGAATTAACTAAAATAGTTACGTGCCTGACCTGACTTACTGGGAGGGGTGTTCCTGGTCACCTCCTCTTCATCTTTTGCACTCTTTCTGAATGATCAAACCTGTTCTCATAGTTTCAGCTCCCTTCATGCAGAGGCAGACTTGCAAATCTACCTTACATTGCTGGAACTAGAGGTCCTTGAGGTGCAGTAGCACCCTAAGGCTTCCATCGTATATAGCGTTTATAGTTCAATGGCTTTTAGTGCCCCCACAATTAAACTGGGTTTCCCATCTCCCTTTCCACTTCCAACTTGCTTCCATCCATCCAGTCCTTGTGTTGGCCTGTCTGACAACTTCCCTGGATATCTCACCACTGACGTTTTGCTTTTTATATGTAGAATTGCTCCATGAACCTTAAAGCCACTTCCTTGTCTTCCTAGATCTACATCTGCTATGTCTATAAGAAATCATCCAAATAATGGGTAGGGTGACAAAGTGGGGCAGCTGACAGTTCCTTCATCTGTTTATGATGATTTTAAAATGTGGTGTGTATGTGTAATATAAATGACTGTATCATGCATTTTTGTAAATCACATGTTATCTGACCCTCTAAGTTGTTCAGGACAGGGGCAATGTCTTTTTATATGCTTTGTTATAATATCTCTCAGAGCAGGACTACAGTTTTTATGTACTACTGCAATGCACATATTAAAATGATTATTTATGGCTTAATACTTTGCATTGACATAGTGCCTATAGTGAGATCCGGTGAATGCTGGCAAATATTGACTTACAGCAGTAACCTTTTTAACTAAATATTGTACATGTTACAGAGTTATTCTGTAACACAAATTAGACTCGTGACTGCAGGGCTGTAACTAGAACTTTCCTCTTCCCTGCTCTAACCAGTAGATATCACTGCCTCCTGTGGTTTATAATATTGCTAGCATAATAGGACAGGGATATTGATTTTGATGTGTAATTGAAAAATTAATGGTGTGATAGCAAAGGAGATATGAAGATTAAAATTTTATTGCCAAGATCAAAAAGCTATGGGCAAGTATGTAGATGTCTATTAAAAGAATTTGGATTGGGAACAACTGGTGGTCATGCCATTTTGTTATGGGAACACAATACAAGGTGCTTTAGTAGACTGCCAAGACTTGGGGAAAAGTAGCTGAATGAATGAAGAAATATATATTTAAAGGAAGATTACAGCATTTCAAAAAGCCAAATGAGGATTCCATCTCCTGTTTTTGTAACTTGATTGGTTTCCAGAGAGAATAGTGGAAGGAGATAACAGAGGCTTTTGATGCTATTGTATGTGAATCAGCTTAGGGCAAAAATGTTTTTTTTACAAAAACAGAAAATATTGCTCAGTCTCAGAACAGCCAGGGGAGGGTAAGGAATGGGGTCAGGGGAATAATGGGAAGCTCCATGAACCTATATCTGTCACATAAAGTAGAGTGCGAATTCTTGACCTGGAGAGGTGAAAGGAATTAGTCTCCTTCTTTGCTCCAGTGAGGAGGGTTCTGTTCTCACATCATCAAACTTAACCCTTTAAATACTGACAGTAGTTCAAGGCAAGCAGTTAAGTAAGGTGCTCATGCTCAAACTTATGGAGCTTGTCTGTTTACAATCTCAAATGCAAATGACCACCTGCCATTTTCTGTTAGCTTTCATGTATGCTTGCTTCCAGGTTCAAATCAAGTTTCTCTCTCACACTCTGCAGGGATTGTTCCAGGTTTTTCCTGCAGTGATGACTCCTGGCTGCCAGGGCTTCTGGGGAGGGAGCCAGAACTGAAGGAAGGAGTTGCTTAGCTTGCTGATGCCCTGTCAATGTAGAGCCAGGAGAAGGTGAGACTTGGAGAAGAAGATGGCAATCATCTGTCTGTGTGCCTTACCACCAAAGAGATGAAAGAAAGCTGCTGGGGAGAACAGGAACTTTCTTACAGCCTCTTTTTTAATAGAAATGTGTAGGTCACTATTGCAGTTTATTTGGGTCAGTCTTTGTGCATGTGGGTAAACCATAAACACAGACACAAGCTCCTCCATTTCACTTAAATGAGTCAGAGTAAGGCTATTATAACTTTGGAAGGATTGATTATTATAGTTTTCTCTATGTTTTCTATTTTCAAGCATTACTATCATAAATCGCACAAGACTTAGCTTGCGTTGAATACGATCTTGCTGTTGATTATGAGGCTGAGGCTAAGCAAGTGATGATATACTTTTTTACATGGACGTGACTCAGCAAGAAGAATTCTCACATAAAAAGGTGCTCAGGATTTCTTGAATCAGCCTGTCATAAAGTCTTGATGTCTGCTGTTGCACTGGAGCCAAGTCAGCTTTTGATTAATATTATAATTAAACTGTTTGGTTTTTAAATCCACGGGCATGAAAAAATGCAACCTAAATCAGTGAAAAGCATAACCCTTTGTGTACTGAACAAAAATGCATTTGCTATTCAGATATAATATTTACTGCATAATAATCAAATGAGGAGGGAAGAAATATTAATGCTGGATTGACTTCATTGGCACTGAGCCCAACCTTCTTCCTTTCACTAACTGGGTTACACACCTGCAAATCAGGGTTCACCAGAAGGTCTGAGATTTTATTTTTGAGCCTTATTTTACTGACCAAATACAGTTCTTATTGGACCTCCAGTGCTAAGAGTAATGAATAATGCCTAGCTCTTACAGATCACCTTACAAAAAGTATCATTATGTCCCTTTTACATAAGGGGAAACTGAGTCACAGAGCAGTGTAGTGATTTACCCAAGGTCATTCTCTATGCCGGTTGCACAGCTGAGAATTTCAATAAAGCCTGTACCTCATACGTCTGATAAAATGGTCTGCTATGTTCCAGCTGAAGTCAGGGTTTCTCAATTTTTGTGTGCGTGCATCATAGCTTACTAGTAGTATTTGGCGTACGTTTAGCTCAATTTGGTCATAATTAGAATAGTTTTGCTTGTGAACTGAATAGACTTGATATAAGACCATTGTAGAATAAAAATGACACCCCCACAATGTTAACTATTTTTCTAGCTGAAACAGCACTTTATGCAGTCTGCTACCTTAGAGGATTAATAGGTTAGTGCCGCAGCAAAGCTTACATAGTTCTTGATGAAACAAATGGTGGTTAAAAAAAATAACCCAAAAACCTCAGATATTAAATGCACAGAGCAGCGGTCCTATTTAGTTCACAGGATCTAAAGAACATCAAGGTTGATGCTGAATATTGAGAGTGGTAAGAGACAAATTCTATAATAAGAGCCTATGCCATATATGTACCTGATTATGTAACAATTGGTTGGTTGTTATATTCAACCAGTAAAAGGATGATCATACTCCCCTCCAATTAAATAGCAAAACTCCCATTTTTTCCTAAGTTAGATACAGTGCTACAGGAAATTATTGAAATCTCGATAGCTATAACTACTTCATGACTGTGCTCAGTTATTATGCATTCTTTTTGCTTCCTGCACTGCAATACTCTTGTAGCTCATTTAGGTGGCTTAGTGCGATGGCCCGGTTACCCAGGCAATGTACTGCTACATGAAGGTATCTTTTGAACAAAGGATACACTCCAGGGAACTCTTGTTTTAACACAATGGTCTTCAATAGTTGTAGTTAGAAGAAATAATGAGCACCAAGGCAAGTTTCTCAAACCAGGAGTAGGGTATAGAACCAGTTCACTATCAGAGGTCTTTCTGTGAACCCATGTTTGAGAATCTAATTCACAGACTGTTAGTGACTAATAAGGAACGGATCTAGTGAGACCAGTGAGAGATTTGTCTGCATAGGAACTTCAGGGTCTGCTCATCTAGTCTGCTGTATAATGATAACAATCAGTATGTTTATAGAAACCAATGTAATAACTACTACTCTTTTTTTTTGAATGTAGATGGCTAAGGGCAGTTCACAAGGCAATTAAACTCTTGGCTTCCATGTCCAGAAATGGAAGAACAAATAAAGACTCTCCACTTGAAATGATTCAGATGACAGTATGTTTAAAATTTTATTTAAATGGTACTGACTATGTTCCTTGCAGTTAAATTGTTGCTGTGAAGAGTGGGTGGAGAATGCAGCCTGGGCAAAGGGCCATGAGCAAAGTTATAATCTTAAAAATCAGCTTACTGCTAATAAAGAGTACTTAATGTAGTCAGACAGGACACATCAAGCAATGCTCTCTCTCAAAACATGGTTGGTTGGTTTGTTTGTTTGTTTATTTACCCTGGGCCATATTTTAGGATTTATATGTTGGATTGTTAAAAGGGTGTTTTAAAACATATGTTTGTTGTCTTTTCATCCATTTGTAATGCAACCATCACTGTTAGATTTGAGAGCAAACAAAATTTACATAGCCAGAAGAACTATGTTTCCTGTGCCTCCCATGCAGTGTGCTCTTAGTGTGCAACGGTGTCGTTCTTGTGTCATAACCCCTCAGTGTGGTTTAAAAACCTAATTACTGTTCTTTACATCAAAACGCAGCTTGTTCTAGATATGTCGCTTTTCTTTATTGAAAGGTTCAAAATGGAATGGTGATTGTACACAGCTTCAGCAGAAATGACTTTAAACAGGTTTCATGTTAAAACTGAAGATTTATGATAGTGTGTTTATTTTAAATACCTATCCACTAATTTCTAAGAGAATGCCTTGTTAGATAATTGTGTGACAGTATTAAATCTAATATCAGAATTGCACAGGTTCATAGACTGGGCTATCCACAGATTCAGTTTGAAAACTGATCATTAATCAAAAGTTTTGATTATATTTATGAATTCTTAATTTATTTATTTCTACTTAAATATACAAACACCCTGTGATTCTACAAATGGCTAAGTTTGACTTCTCGAGTCTTTATTCTTCCTTAAATATAGGCCTTCATCCTTCATTGGAATGTGCTGACACAAAGCTTTATGGCTATCAAGAGTAGTGGTTCTCAACCACTGTGCTGGGGCACATTACTGGGTTGCCACACAATTGTAAGTGTATTGCTGAGAGCCAGGGAGGTGGCTGGATTCAGCCTGAGGGTGGGGAGCGGTGGACAGGTGTGTCCTGTAGAGTCACAATATGCTGCTCAGTATGTTGTGACCCACAGAAGGCTGAGAACCCACTCTGGTCTAGAGTCCTACTGAACTTCAACTCCACCTGTGCTAAGTGTCCCTGGTAGCAGATCTGTTACAAGTGGCAATGCTTGTGGAAGGAAGGAGTATATTACAGATGTCAGAACTATAATGACTCTGGGGCAAAAGTCAAATGTGAAAGAGTCATAGTGTTTTACAAAACTACTTTTTGAATAACATGTGGCCTGACTTCCAGTTCTGAAGTTGAAGAGGCGTTCATGACCAAATGGTCAGACTGTCCAAATTATCACATCATGAAGTGTATTATGAGTCTTTGTTGCTAATAGTGGGGGTGGGGGGCAGGAGTCACCTTGCAAATGAGAGACATGATAAATGACTGCTTTAAAATAGTGGAGTTTGGCTTCACTTTGTTGTAGATAACATTTTCTGTACAGACATGGTAAAGCCAAACATCACAGTGCAGTGTAGGGTCACAGTGTAGGAAATGCAAATACAGAAGTAGTCAAGAGGAGCCAGAAAACTGGCTTAATAGAGAAACTGGTGATCTCACTACTATACTGGAATTTCTGGCTGGCATAGGCAGCTCTACTCAAACTCTTGTAGACAGCCCAGTGACTGGAACACTGTGCACTCTAGTGATTCCCAGCTTTGTCACAGGCTTTTGAGGACTGTTAGAAGCTGCCATACTCTGAAGCAGCCTCAAGGGTGCTTCAAACTATGCTGAGAAAAGGAAAGAAGTAGAACATGCCCCAGGTTTGTGGAACTGCAGATAGTTCTTTTCATGGCTCTTGCTTCAGGCTGTGTCCCATTGGACATAGGTGAGGCATTAACTTCAGACCAGGAGTTGTCAGCTCCTTGTTCATACATTAAAAGCTCTAGATGATAAGATACTAAATTCTCCTTGGAAGTTTTGCAGGTGACATCACAGAGCTCAGGACTTGGCACCAAAAGTACTGTTTGAAAATTGCTTCCCAGCAATGTAAAGTGGCCATTCTCTCACCAGGTGACAATTCTCCCCCTAGGTTTTCTTGATCCAGAAGAAAATTGTTTCTCTGTTTTCTCTTGGTTTCCTCGCCAGAGGTTAACGTAAGATGGAATGTGCTGGAACACTGTTCCATGGCCCACTATTTTTAGAGGCTCACCATTCTGGGCCCCTAAAAATAGAAAATTGAGCTGGAACGCTGTGTTCAGGGGCCCACTATTTAAAAATAGTGGGCCCCAGAATGCAGCATTCAACTTAATTTTTCTACTTTTAGGGGCCTGCTGAAAGCTGAGCCCCTAAAAATAGTAGCCCTGGAATTCAGTTCCCACTCATTCTGGCAGGGCGGGGAGCTTCCCCCAGGCTGGGAAATTTTAAATCTCTTGCTCTGAGTCTGTTCTGACTGAGCATGCTCAGAGCCTCTGAGCATGCTCAGTCAGTGCTCAGGGCAAGAGAAGCAGCCCATGGCATACGGCTTCACTCTGGCAGGCAGGTAAGAGGCCCTGGGGGCAGACCTGGGCCGGAGAAGGAGCTGGAGCCCAGAGCACGGGGTCGAAACTGCTCTAGCTCCACAGGCCCTGGGGTGGCAAAGTGGGCTGGGGCTGGATCTGGATCTCAGAGCACAGGGCCAAGGTTGCTCCAGCTCCGCAGTGCAGGCCCCCGGGGTGGTGAGGTGGTCAGGGTTGGAGCTGGTGTGGGGAGCAGTGGGGTGGACTGTCTCCCACTGGGCTGGCCCCAGTCAGGATCCCCCAGCTCCCCATGGCTGAAAAGGGGAGCTGGGTGGATGAGCAGTCCAGTGTCCCCTTCATGTATAGCCCCAGCCCCCCAATTCCCCTGCTCCAATCCTTCTCTGCCTGCATCTCCTGCCCCTGCCCCCAGCTGCCTCCTTCAACACCTCCACATCCTGCCCTCATCCTTCCTGGAAAGAGGGTCCAGTCATGTGGGAAGGGGGCCCACTAATTAGCAGGGTTCTGGGGCCCACCAAATTATACTTTAACCACTGTTCCTCACCCTTCCCAGGTAATATGCACAACTCAAAGCTTCATGTTTGCTCTGGTGCAGAGTATTTTTTTTTCTAGTGCAGTTTTGTGTCAACACCCCTTTTGGTACCAGCTTCCGAATCACAGCTGAGATAAATGTGATTTCCCCACACTCCTCCCCTGTAAAGCTCTGCTTTCCCAGGAGTCTGTTTCTTAATTCTATTTTGGGATCAGCTGCTAACCCCAAACAATCTGATTATTTTCCCTGAATATTAAATCACTTCTATGCACTAATTTGGTTAGGTGGCATAACAAAGAACATCACTCATGTTGGCAGGAATGATAAGAGAGAAGGATATAGCATATATATGAAGATTTCAATGTGCAGCTGTGTTTTAACCTTATATGCACTTGTAAGAAGTCTTAGACCAATGCCACTTGCCTTTTGTTCTATGCTGTAGCTGAAGGGGACATTGTTGTCTGGGGTGGTAGGAATAACAGGAAAAAACCAACTTTCTCCTGTTAAAAATGTGCACCCAGGAAAACTTGTTCCCTGAATGCAAGGAAGATATTTAGATCAAGTGGCCAAAACAGCAACAATGTCCATCTCTTGCACTTAGTGATAAGTGTTATTAAATGCATTTCTTGGTGTAGAAACTTAAAATAATTACTTTGCTTCAATCCATGGGTGTCTCAAAAACATCTACCTTGGCAAGAAAATTGTCATTCAGATTGTGTGTTCAGAAGCTATATATAATATTCCCTTATTAAATGAATAAGTGTTACTTCAGGTAATCAGTGGATTTTTATTAATTAGTGTAACTACAGGTAATCATTGGATTAGAGTCCATTAATGTAACTACAGGTAAGCCTGGTTTTATTTTAAAGAGAATTTTAGAGAAGGAAGTGAATTTAGTTCCCTAAATGGTATGTCTTTAAACCTATAAATCAAAGTGACTTTAATATGTTGCTCTGGGGAACAATGGAAGCTGCTGAAGGATCTCATTTTAGAGTAGTCTGTAGGTATCCACTCGGAATAGGATGCATCCATGCCTTTTTGGCATACAGAACTTATTATGGTGAAGAGCTGTATTTGGGGTGGGACTGAAAGGAGCTATTTCCATTTAAGTGAGATTCCTACATTTTAAAACTTTCAGCAGCATTTATAGTGCACAGGTCTTAGGAGTACTCTGGTGATGGTTACAGGACTGAAAAATGATGGTGAGAGACAAGAAAAATCACTGGTTCAAAATGTCTAATGAATTTGGCCAACTAAAGAGAGAGACTATTTTCTGTACCTTAGATTGGAAAAAAACAGACTTCAACAACAGCAGGGATGGCCAAACTTCAGCTTGGGAGCCACATGTGGCTCTTGAATGAAAAAGGGAGGCTTGTGGAAGAGTGTCAGCAAATCAATTTAGCAAAGCAGCCCCAGCCTAGGAGTTTTAAATCTTGCACTCAGAGCATGCTGAGGGGAGGGGGGAGCCCCAGTCTGTGCCTAGCTGCTGGAGCAGCCAATTAAGGGGGTGTGGGGTGGGGAAGGTCAGCCCAGGGGAGCCAGCGTCAGGGCCTGGTGGTTTGGGAGGGGGTTGGGGGCGGTGGGGAGAAGCGCAGCATGGTCGAGATTACTTTCAGTTTTCGGCACAACTTACTGCTGTGAAACACTGTATTCTGCAATGAAATTTGTGAAATTGAAACATTGTACAATACTTACAGATCAGCACCTGAGAGAGCTTTTATGTACTGCGTTGACAGGTTACTGTCCAGATTTTAAAAAAACTCACCACTAAGCCTGCAGTCTTCTATAATGAGTGACAGCTAAGTTTTTACTGTATAGGCCTAGTTTTCATGGGCATTTTTAAGTAATTATTAGAAACTGACATTAGTAGGATCAATATTTGTTCTCTTTTTATGATCAAATTAAAGTGTGCAATGAATTTTAAAGACTAATTGTAAAGTAGGTAAAAGTATATGGCTGCATTGTGGCTCTCAAAGGTTTAATAATCAACTTGTATTGCTCTTGAGTTCCATAAGTTTGGCCACCCTGATATATGGACAACCCTATATGTATGACCCTCAAAGGATATCAGCAGTTCTCTGCACAGCTGATGCTGACTTAGAGCAAGATGATGATATTGTGCCATAAACCATCACTGTCTTTTCCCAAATAGTATAAGAAATCTGCTTTTCATTAAGCAATCTAATTTGAGAAGGGGAAAGAATTGTAGCAACACTGCCTTTGGACAATTGCCTATGGAGTTGGCTGATGTCATTGCAGAGCCATTGGACATTTGTTTGAAAACTTGTGGCAATTGAGGGAAGTCCCAGATAACTGGAAAAAGGCAGATGTGGCACCCATCTTCAGAAAAGGGGAGTAGGAGGGTCTGAGGAACTACAAACCAGTCAACTTCACCTCAGTGCCTGGGAAAATCATGGAGCAGGTCCTGAAGGAATCCATTAAAAAGCATCTAGAAGAGAGAAAGAAGATCAGGAAAAGTCAGCTTGGATTCACCAAGGGTAAGTCATGCCTGATCAACCCGATTTGCCTTTTATGATGAGAAAACTGGCTCTGTGGATGTGGGGAAAGCAGTGGATGTGATATACCCTGACTTCAGCAAAGGTTTTGATATTTTCCTACAGTATTTTTATCAGCAAGCTAAAGTAGCATGGACTGGGGTGAATGAACTATAAGATGGACAGGAAACTGGCTAAATCATCAGGCTCAATGGTAGTGATTAATGGCTTGATGTTTTGTTGGCAGCTGGCATGAAGCAGAGCGCTCCTGGGATTGGTACTGGGGCTTGTTTTGTTCAACGTTTTCATTAATGATATGGAGGATGGGGTGGATTGCACCCTTAGCAAAGTTGCAGATGTGGGGTGTGGTAGATAGGCTACTGAATGACCTAAATGCATTGGAGGATTGGGTCCAAAAAAACCAAAAAACTGATGAGATTGAACGAAGACAAGTGCAGAGTCCTGCACTTAGGCCAGGGGTCTCAAACTCAAATCACTTCGAGGGCCACATGAGGACTAGGGTATTGGCCTGAGGGCTGCAACACTGAAAACTTTTCATACAATGATGTGGAAGTACAGTAAAAAATGAGGAGATATAGTATTCTAATAAAAATCACTTTAAGTTTTTTGAAAGTGTAACATGAAGTCTGTGCTAATTTTGATAGTCTTTCCAAAGCCAAAACACACGTTTCCTTTTAGAATTACTTCCATTCAAGATGGCAAAATCATCAGAAAGACAAAGAGTAAACAAACACACTTAAAATTTTACATTATAAATCAGTGGTTCCCAATCTTTTTTGGTTTGAGGGCAAAAAATATACTTTTTCAAACCCTGAAGGACCACTGGTTAATTTAAATTAAAAATTAATTGATTGAATTCAAATTGATGTTAATTGAAATAAATTAATTGCAGTTTGATTTATTAAAATTGAATTAAATTTAATTGAAATTAAATTTTATAAAGGTTTTAGTTTTTAAAATAACAAATTGTTTTAGAAGATTTTTGAGTTTTTTGCTTTAAAAAGAGGGGGCTGCATGTATCCCGAAGCCAGGAGGGGAGGAGAGCAGCCACATCCCAGGACAGGGCTGCAAATAGGTTGGTCAGAGCCCTCCACAGGACTGTAAATAAGCAGCCCCCTGCCTGGCCCTGGGGGCAGCACTGGGGCCGGTGGTAGGGGGAAACACCCTCCCCACCACCTGCTCGAATTTGGCCATGCTGGGGTTGTCAGAGGAGAAACACCCGCAGTCCACCTGAATATAGCTGTGCTGTGGTCAGCAGAGGGGGAAACACTCCCCACCCACCTGAATTTAGCCACTCTGGGGTTGGCAGAAGGGGGAATGACCCCCACCCACCTGCCCGCTTGAATTTGGCTGAGTGGGGTTGGCAGAGGAGGAAGCATCCCTTGCCTGCCAGAATTTAGCAGCACTGGGGCAGGCGGAAGAAAAAACACTATCCCACCCTCCTGGGGGAAAGACCCCCTGCCTGTGCCGGGAGTGGCAGCAGGGAACGCCCTGGGGGCCATGCTGTGGCTAGTGGTAGGGGTTTCTGGTGCTCCCCCAGAATGGAGCCCCCTGTGAACCCTCCCCACAGTCTCAGGCTGCCGTCCTTCAAGGCCTCCCCCACGCCTGAGCCTTCTCTGGATGCCTCAACCTGCTTCAGCTGCTCAATCAGCTGCTGCATGTGAATAGGGCAGCTCCCAGGCAGCAGTTCAGCTCCTCCCTGTCAGTGGCTGATAATGCAGAGGGGAGGGGAGGCTGCTTGGTCTCTGTCAGCAGAGAGGCTAGGCATTTGTAAACCCCAGGGTTGGAAAGGTGGGAGCCCCAGGATTCTGGGGATTATCAGGGGCCACAGGAGGGAGCTCTGCGGGCCACATGCGGCCCACAGGCCGTGTGTTTGAGACCCCTAATTTAGGCCAAAAGAATCCTATCCTCTGCTAACAGGCTGGGAACTGACTGGCTAGGCAGCAGTTCTGCAGAAAAAAACCTGGGGGTTATAGTGGACAACTGTGTGCCCTTATTGCCAAGAAGGTTAACGGCATATTGAGTTGCATTAGCAGAAGCATTGCCAACAGGTTGAGGGAAGCAATTATTCCCCTCTGTTGGGCACTAGTGAGACTATATTGGAGTATTGTGTCCAGTTTTGGGCCCCCCTCTGCAGAAAAGATGTGGACATGTTGGAGACAGTCCAGTGGAGAGCAAGAAAAATTGTTAGGTGGCTGGAGCACATTGTGTATGAGGAGAGGCTGAGGGAACTACACTTTGATAGCAGCCTTTAACTACCTGAAAGGTGATTTCAGGGAGGATGGAGCTAGATTTTTCTCAGTGATAGCAGATGATAAAACAAGGAACAATGGTCTGATTTTGCAGTGGGGAGGGCCTAGGTTGAATATTAGGAATTTGGCTAGGAGATCGATGAAGCACTGGAATGTGTTACCTAGAGGTGGTAGAATCTCTCCATGGTGTGGCTTGACAAAGCCCTGGCTAGGGTGATTTCATTGGGATTGGCCCTGCTTTGAAAAGGGGGTTGGATTAGATAACCTCATGAGAGCCGTTTCAACCCTAATCGTCTATGATTCTATGATGTGTTAGCAAGATCAAGGAATGACATCCTATAATGTCCTCACAATGTCATATGTAGTGTTATTTGAAGTTTAGGTTGTCTTATTGCTGAACATTATTTCTCTGCAAGTTCACAGAAAGCAAATAATATTTTTTTCCCACAGGAGAATGGAAATAATATTGTTTATGTGCCATCTGTTTATTGTATGACTATATATATTTTTGTCCTTCTATCAAGATAAAAAAAAAGCTTTTTGACTAACAACTCTAATAAAATGCAACTTGTTTATTTGAAGAGTAGCTATTGGTCAAGGATGCCTCTGTAACAAGTGCTGTTTTTTATGACATTGCACTGAGTCACTTGATGCTCTTTGGGTGAGGGAGTTTAGCTGGAGACTAGAACAAGATTTTTTTTATTTCAGTGCTGCTTATAATCTTGAAAGGTCTGGAGAATTACCGTAACTTGCATTTTAGGCAGAGCTACTCAATTACATAATTTTGGGATGTTATAAAGAAAGAGGAAACAATATCCATGCCTTACTTTATGCATTGGTTTTATTTTAATCATCTCTCTTCAGCTAAGCTTTCCTCATAAAATTTGTTACAGTGCACCCAGAGGTGCTGCCTAATTAGGTTGAAAAGTTTGGTGGTGGTTATGCTTGTCCATGTAGTCTGTAGCTAAGAAATAGTTGAATTTCAAACAGTTCTGAGCTTCATGTTTAGAGTTCATGCCCCAAAGTTTAGATGCTTACAATATTGTGCTACATAAACCTATGGAGTCTGCCAAATTTCACATGTGTGGTTTCTGCTATTTCCTTCTGCTCATGCTTCAGCTATTCTGAACTGCTTCTTTCATGGTATTTCTGCACTTCCACTTTGGGACTTGAGGAGAATCAGGAAACGGAGCGTCATGGACATGTGAAAATGTTGTTGGAAGAAGAAAGTAATCCTCAAAAGTTCAGGTCAGATTTTAAGTGAAGGTCTCGTTCTAATTTTATCCAAGCCTGTTAATCTGTAGCAGCATGATAATTAAGATGACTATTTTTGGTATGAATTATCTGTATTGTGTCCATTTGTCATTAGTAATACCTTGCAGTTCTACAGAGTATTTACTCTTTTGTGCTCAGAGAGTTTTATAAATAATTTGCCTGGATCACTGCAGCCCCTCTGGAGTGGAAGGCAGCAAATTTTTAATGGCACTTATTTATGGACAGGAAATAAAGAATATTGTTTCCAGTTAAATCCTTATTGCAGCTTTATGTGGGAATAATGTAATTACCAGAGTTGAAATCTGGCCAAGATGCCAGGCAGCATTTTAACCTAGAGCAGAAAATACTATGGGATCTTTCATGATCATCAGAAATTAGAATAAAATTTTTATGTCTTATCTGAAGGAATTCATCTCCAGCAGTAGCAGCCTTGCCAGCACTGTGATGGGGTATAGGCTCACAAGGCAAAGTAGCATCTACTTCCAGTAGCCTTTTTTTGTGTTTTTTAAGGTCTTATCTTATAACTCACTGAACCCTGTTTAGCTAATGGTTTCTGAAGGTGCCATAGCTCATTGTATTGCTCTATGGCAGACGTGGCCAAACGGCGGCTCATGAGCCGCATGCGGCTCTTTAAAGAAAAAATGTGGCTCCCGGGAGAGGCAGGGGAAAGGCAGCATGGCGGGAGCCAGAGGCAAGAAATTTGCAATCGTCAGGGACAGCAGAGTGGCGGCAGCGGCATGGTGAGAGCCATCAGGGGAGAAGCAGCATGGTGAGAGCCAGCAGAAAAAAGCAGCATGGTCAGAGCCAGGGGAGGGGCAGCAATTTGAGAGCAAGCAGGGAAAAGCAAGGTGGTAAGAGCTGGGAGGGGAGAAGCAACAGTCTGAGAGCTTGTAGGGAAAAAGCAGCCTGGTAAGAGCCGGGAGTGGCGGAGAGAGGAGTGGCAGCAGCATTGTGAGACCCAGCAGGAAAAAGCAATGTACTAAGAGCCGGGAGCGGAGAGGCAGTGTTGTGAGAGCCAGCAGGGAAAAGCAATATCATCAGGTGCAAAGACATGTCAGATTCTACAGTTTACCCACACAAGCAGGGGTGTTGCTGGTGCTGAGCATCCTGGTGCACGTGCCCCACGTCCCAGTGCCATTGCCCCAGATCTCCGGCCCAATTGGGCTGGGGATCCGGGGCCTGGCTGGCCGCCCAGCTGGCTCTGCCCCCTGGCCAGGGATAGGGCCAGGTGGGGCTGCGCCACTGCAGGCGGCTAGGCCGCGGCTGGGCCGGGCCAGAAGCAGCTGCAGTGGCCGTGGCTGCAGGCAGCCAGGCCCACGGTTCCCTGGCCAGGGATGGGGCCACCATGGCTGTGGGCGTGGCTGTGGTGGCCCCATCCCCGGCCTCCTGCGGCTGCTTCTGGCCCAGCCCTGCCGCGGCCTAGCTGCCCGCGGAGGCGCAGCACCGCCTGGCCCTACCCCTGGCCAGGGGGCGGGGCTTGGAACCATGCCCCAGGTCCCTCCCTGCCCCAGCGATGCCCCTGCACCCAAGGTTCATTCTACCCTCCTTGTCTGTATGCATTATGATAGTCTTTCATTACAACATCACAGGCTTCATTCATTGGACAAACTGGATGCACAAAGAGGCAAAATGAAAGTAGCACCAGCAAGAAAAAGTCTGACCTGAGTGCATGATTTTTTAAATACGTTCCTTTTTTGATACTGTTTTCTGGGTAAATATTTTTAAAACTGGCAACATAAAATTGATCAAGAGCTAGTCTATGATGAACTACAGACAAGTGATGATAATCTAGCAATTTAAACTTAAATTAATTTACAATTGCTTTTCTCTTTTTTAAAAATCACCTGGCATTTCCAGATATTGTAATATAATGCAAAATTATTTCTCTTGTATTTCTATTTTGAGAATTAAATAAGAATAATCAGAAATGACTGAAAATTGACACGTGTTGCATCCAAAACCACTGACTACTGTCAAAAGGTTATTAAAAATCCCTCTATTTAAAGAATATTACAAGTACTTATTATGGATTATGATTCATTTTCAGCAAGCAAAATGATTTAGACTTAGGATAGACCACCACTACAGAAAACTGGCTTTAGAAAAAAAATTCCTTAAGTCCATTGAACAAATCTGCCTGCGACATCAGTATGTCATCTGTTTGCAGAAGGAACTGCTAGTACATTTATTTTATAAGAAAATTTTAATTAATATAACTAAATCAATTACCAAGATAATTTACATTCACTGCAAAGTTCAATAGCAGCACTATACTTCCACTGATTAAATAGCAATCAACATGTATTATTTTTCCTTTGTTGTATACCAGTAGTCAAAATCCAATAATATTTCAGTGCAGTCTTCATGAATGACTCTATGGGTATCTGAGCCCATTAGACAAGAGAGTCATTGTTGTGAAGGGCTGAGGATGGAAAATTGTGTTTTGTAAACCTTCTGAGGGAAAAAAAAAATCTCTCATCAATAAAGATTTTACTTTGTATTATAAAAACCAAATAATGATATTTAGAATTTATACAGGACCGACCCCAAACTGAATAAACTCAACAGGCTTTTTTCCATAGCATCTTCTGTGCATAGACTCCAAAGCACTTACTAAAACAGACTCTGATCTTGCACTTTGTCCCCCTAAATTCTCATTGATCTGTTGTGATTCTGAACAGTTGAAAAGGTGTCCCTGTGTGCATCTCTTCACAGGATTAAGATGAGAGCAGTGTTTTCCCTTACTATTACTCTCATTTTAAAATTAATTGTTTCTTATGAGTCCTCAGACCTTTTGTTTTCACTGTCCATGAGTATTCTAGTGAAAAAGTTTATTGGCAGAAATGTTGGGAAGGAAGCGGGAGCATGGTCAGGGCCGGGGTGGGGTGAGGGGCAGAAGTGCGGCATGGTCGGGGAGAGCAGAGAAGCAGCAGCGTGGTAAGAGACGGCAGGGAAGTGGCAGTAGGGGTGGGGAAGGGAAGCATGGCATGGTCAGAGAAGCCTTAGCATGTTTAGATTTTCTTATAGGCCCTATTGCAGTGTATTTGTTGCTAAATAAAATCATGTTTTACAAGTCCTAAAGATGGTGTGGAATACTAAGAAATGAAAATACAAAGGAGAAAAGTATAAAACTGAACATAGATTACTTTCAATTTTCAGCACAACTTACTGCTGTGAAGCATCATATTCCGCAATGAAATTCAAAACATTGTACAATACTTAGAGATCAGCATCTGAGAGAGCTTTTCCCTACTGCATTGACGAGTTACTCCCCAGTTTTTAAAAATAACTTGCCATAAGCCTGTAGTGTTCTACATCTAGCGACAGCTAAGCTTTTACTGCATAGGCCTAGTTTCATGGTAATCTTAAATAATTATTAGCATCTGACAGTAGTAGGATCAATATTTGCCCTATTTTTACAATAAAATTAAAGTGTGCAATGCATTTTAAGCTTAGTAATTTTGGAGTAGGTAAAAATATGTGGTTATATGCCTCAGTGTGGCTCTCGAAGGTTTAATAATCAACTTGTGTGGCTCTTGAGTTCCATAAGTTTGGCCACCCCTGCTCTATGGCTACCCATAAATTTGTCCTGGATCCATGTATTCTGACATAACCAAGAGATGTGGGATCCAGGCCAGCAGAGGTTTCCTACAGAACTTTCCACATCTCTAAAGATTTCATTTCTTATGCCCAGAGGCGTCGCTGGGGGGGCAATGGGCCCAGGGCACAGGCCCAGCCCCTGCCCCCTGGCCAGGGATAGAGCCAGGGGGAGGCCATGCGGCTGCGAGCAGCTAGGGAATCCGGGGCCTGGCCACCTGCTGCCGCAGGTGCAGGCGCAGGCCCGGCTTCTAGTGGCCACTTCTGGCAGTGCTGCGCTGCGGCTGAGCCACTCGTGGCCGCGTGGCCTCCCCCGGCCCTATCCCTGGCCAGGGGTGGGGCCTGCCGGGTGGCCAGCCAGGCCCTCGATCCCCGGCCGGGGATGGCGCCGCTGCCGCTGCAGCCAGCTGGGGATCGGGCCCCAGATTCCCGGCCCGATTGGGCCAGAGATCCGGGGCACCAGCGTTGGGACCCGGGGCATGGGACCCGGCGTGCCCAACGCTAGCGACATCACTGCTTATACCAGTGGTCCATGGACCACTATTACTCCATAAAGGTACTGCAGGTGGTCCATGGCTGGGAGGTGGAGTGGGAAGAGATAATTACTGCAGATAGTCTACTGTGATGAGTGCAATATATGCATGAATGAGCATAATGAATTATTAGAAATGCAGCTATTTCTAACACCCTTTAATATATAAGTTTGACTCTCATCCATAGGCTATGTTAAAAAAAAAAAGTTTAAAACAGTTTGCTTATGTGGTGGTTAGAAAAAACTTTCAATGATGATGATGTAGTGGTCCATATAAGAGGAAAGGCTGGGAACCACTGTCTTATGCTATCGTTCGTGAAACTATATTTCTAGATTCTGTAGCCATGTAACATAATAGAGTTAGTGCCTCTGAGATGGTGGTGTAGCAGGGGAGAGCAGTTACTCACTGGCCGGGAGGTAGCTGGCTGCCAGCACTCCCTCTGCTGGCCTGAAGAGGCCTTGCCCAAGAGCTCGCTCCGGAGCCAAAGAGATGGCCCGAGGGAGAGTGAGGACTATATAAGGGGACAGACCAGCAAGCCCAGAGGGAAACAGAGAGGGAGACACCTGCTGTAGTTAGCATACCTCTCTCCCCGGGAGCAGCAAGGGGGCGCCCGACAGCGAGATCTCCCTCCCTGGGAGAACCAAGGGGAGGAACGCTGGCAGGCCACTCCCCTAGATCCAACTCCTCCAGGTGAGGATCCTGGAGGAGCTTCCCTTGGCAGAAAGCTTTAATGATGGAAACCAGCCCGATGCCCATGAAGACCTGGAGGAGCTTCCCTCAGCAGAAGACACCAGCAAGCCAGCTGCTCTGAGCCCCTGTGACCTGGAGGAGTTTCTGCTGACTAATGGACCAGAGGAATTACCCGCGCTGCCACCAATAGGCAGCAAGGGCCTGACCAGGATGCCCTGGGATACATATCCCAAAGACCTGGAGTACAGTGAGGAAGGTAACCAAGGGGGAAAGTGGGGGGAAGTAGCCCAGGGACAGCAGGGGAGTGCCCAGCTACTTTGCACGGTCAGTGTTTCAGCTGGAGCCCACTGACCTGGTGGCATTGTACTGCCATTGATAGGACCCTGGGCTGGAACACAGTGCAGTGGGTGGCCTGCATTCCCCTCTCTTCCCCTGCCACTGTCCAGGCTAGTAGTTGTGTTTGCCTTACCCTGCTGGGGGATTGAAGATCAAAGACTTTTGAACTCCGTCTCCCCCTAGTAGGGCTAGAAGGCCATGGACATGGGGGTAGTTGGGTCGGACCCCATTGCAGGTCCGGCCCTGCCCTCAGGGAGGTGGCACAGCTGAGGGCTGCCTCATTTACAGTGGTTAATTTTGTTTTTGAAAGCTATGTGAATTTTATAAGGCTTCTAAATTCTCTTTATTTTCAATTCAATTTGCTGTCAACTCGCTTGATGTTTTGTATAGAGTAGTTTCTCTGTAAACAAGGCATTGCACATCAAAGAGCTTGCATCATAAATAATTTTTAAACTGGTAACTATAATAAGATGAGCATCTGTCCCTCATCACATGAGCCAGTAGGCATTTTCTGTACTGTTCATGTTCTTAGAGGTGCTTCCATTACCATTGTATGGAGATGCTCAGTGCAGGCAACGTACTGAGCCTTGAATAACAATGTTAATTTCCAGTCTAGCTGGATATCTAGCAGGCCATTCAAAAATGGCTTAGTGGTTTTGGGAATGAACTGAACTACTCTGGGATTCAATGGAATGGCAGCAATTTTTTTTTTTGAGCATCAAAAGGAGGAAAATAAATTAAAATACCTCATATCGGCACAATTTTCACTTTTAAAATTGTAGAGGGAATGCACAAAATGTGGCAAAGGCACAGAAGAGCCTTAAGAATGGGAAAATGCAAATATTCATGTTTAATAACTGTTAACTCTTACAGTGATAGACTCAATGAGCTCGATCTATTTAGTTTAACAAACTTAAAAGATGACTTGATTAGAGTCTGTAAGTACTTACATGGGGAACAAATATTTATTATGGGTTCTTTGCTGCATCATTGAAAGCTATAATCCAGTCCAGTAGCTGGAAGCTGAAGCTAGACAAATTCAGACTGGAAATAAAGCATAAATATTTAATAGTGAAGGTAATTAACAATTGAAACAATTTACAAGGATCCTGGTGGATTCTCTATTACTGATAATTTGTGAATAAAAGTTGGATGTATTTCTAAGAGCTATCGTGTAGGAATGATTTTGAACCTATTAATTGCCTGTTGCTGCAACTTGTTCATCCATACTTTTGCTAGTATTATACTGTACCAGGAAAAGATGCTTATTAGGGCTTTGAAATTTTTGATTTCATTGGTGAACTGTAGTATATTGAACTGCCCAGTGAGGTGGGCCTGAGATTGCATGCCTTGCTGTTGGAAGGATAATTCTGACTCTGGTCACCTCAGTTACCCTTTTGTGAGTTTTGAGGGGGGAAGAAAAGAATCTATCATTGGATTCTGTTTTTAAGTCTAGATACAACAGGACCTTCTGCTGAGTAGTATCATATTTACTTAAGAGTGGGATATATATCTAAATTACCTAGGTACCTCCCCACATGTGATTCTTTCTACTGGCTGAGTTAGTACTCTGTTTTTCTTTTTGAACACATCCATCACCATGAAAGCTGAGCTGTTTTGAGCCACAGGGTGTTCTGTTTCAGCTGCTGCAATTATGTGGATTTAACTAACGACAGACTTGCATTGGTACATATTTGGCCCCAGACATTTAAACATGCTTTCGTCAGTAATGAGGTTAAGACATTAATGCTGTGGAGGTAAATGAAAGAATCAGAGGTAAGGGGAGCAAAGCATAAGCAGATGGCAGGAGTCCGGGAGAAAGAATGCCAGCAAAATAAGGTAATGCTAGGAGGAAGGGGTAAAATTTTGCCATCTTTCTAGCTGACAAAGTGAAATCAATTTCTACTTCACTCTGGGGACTCTACTATGAACGGAACTGTAGTAAAAGGTAATGTCAGGAAAACTACTATTACTGTTTGTTAAAAATGCATGATCCAGATCCTTAGTTGGTGTAGCGCCACTGACTTCAGTTGTCTTTACCATTTATGCCAGCTCAAGATCTTGAATTTTAGTGGCTTTAATTTTATATACATGTGTAGAATTTGGAGGACTTTGCCCGCATTATGTAGTCTACTGGCTAGTGAGGGTGTTACAGTCCTCTACTGTGCCCTATCCACTGTGAATATAAGTCTGTTGAACACCCCCTTAGTCTGGATCTTGTGCTCAAATTGTTGCAGCTCATGCTCGTAGTTCAGTGGTCTTCAAATGGTGTGCTGCGGCACACTGGTGTTCCATGAGAACTGTCTAAGTGTGCCATGAAAATTTTGTACCAAGGTAATGAAAATCAACGTAGAACAAACATTGTTTCATCCTAAACAATATGCTATCCAACCAAAATTATAACTCATAAAACTCATGAAAACTAATCATTGCATTAAAAGTAAGGTATTACTCTTTTGATTCTAAAACATGGATATTCTAAGCACAGGTGGCCAAAAGGCAAAATTGAGTTGATGTGTATTTTTTTTCCAATGAACTTGAAACATGAATGCACTTGATCCTTCTTTAGCTTATTGTGTGCACTATGTGCAAACATCTCTAGAAAGACCAAAACCGTAGTAAATATAAGTAAATGTGATGTTTATGAGCAATAAGTTTAGCTGAAAAAAGTGGGTGTGCCATGGAATTGTTCAATGAGACAAAGTGTGCCATGTTACTGAAAAGGTTGGGAACCACTGTTCTGATTCAATATAAGTGTTCTCTCTAAGCTGTGTGGCAGCATGGGTGTGCAGCCCCTGCCGCTGGCCTGCACAGGGAATGCTGCTGGCTGCACATAGTCGGCAGCCACAGTTTTTAAAACTTCTGCTCAGAGCAGGTCTCAGTGAGCATGCGCAGAGCCTCTGCACATGCTCACTGAGACCTCCTTCAGCTGGAGGAGCAGCCGGTGATGAGGCCGTGCAGCTCTGGTGGCCAGGTAAGGGGGTGGGAGGGAGTGATCGGGGACAGCGCAGGGGTAGTTGCCCATGAAAAGGGGTGGAGGGTTGGAGAGAAGACTGGGTCAGGCTGGCTGGAAAGGTGTGGGGGGCCAGCTTGGGGAGGTGACCGGGAGACAGAGAGGGGCGGGTTAGAATGGGAGGAGAGCATGGAGCTGCTGGGGTGGGGCAGAATTGCCACGCAGCGAGCAATCTATGTTGCTCAGCTGCGTATGCGGCTTAGGGGGAACATTGTTCTACATGTCCCTGATTCAATCCCAAGCATGTCAGCTGAGATGCTGGCTGTTGCAACTGTATCTTTGTGTATTGCCTCAGCCCATACCTTCTCTTGGTAAATTGTACGTTAGATTACAGACTATGGTTGAAGTTTTAAGCAAGGGACTATCTTAAACACAACATCCCTTCCTTCCTGTGGAATTACAGGTATTGAGCATTTGTAGCATAAGTGGCCTCCTCTGGCTTCCTGATAGCTCCAGTTGCTAGTGTAAGAGCAGATTTAAGAAAACAATACACCCCTTCACCCCAACAACTACAAAACTGTACAACAAACCAAGGGAATAATGAACCTTAAACAATGGAGCTCTTCAACTGAGAATTTGTGGCAAGCAGAGGAGTGACTGACAGTATTTTTCCTAGCCTGTGATAGATGAGCCATGGAGAAGATGAGCAGCTTACTCTAACAAAAAGCTAAGAGAGGGTCTCTAAGTCAAGAAGTTGTTGTGTTTTTGGAGTTGAAGGAGAAGAGCTGTATTCCTCTTTCTCCATTGTGTCTCATTTGTATAATAACTGGGCCAAATTCTCATCCTGTGTAAATTGGTGCAACTCCATTGGCCTAGAGGGAGCTCAGCCAGTTTTTTCAAACTGAACATGTGACTCTGTTATGTCTGTTTGGAAAAAATGGGATTCATTTCAAGAGGCTTGAAGGAACCACTCATACTTTAGTAGGCTATTGCTCTTCCCACAATTTATTTAAACAAAATCCATAGAATATATTAGCAGAAGCTGAAAAGTATCCTGAACAGAGAAATGTTGATTGAAATAATAGAATAAGCTTTGCCAGGAATTATGCCTTGTTGTAAGGTGAAACAGCATCTGTCAGCCATTGTCACAATACATTGTGCTAACATGTAGCTAGGGTGAAATTCCCTCTGGTCCAGAAAGCCCCCACACAGCCCACTTAAACATTGTTTTGCTGCTCCTTGATGGGAGGAGAAGAGGAGAGTCCACCTCAGTGGAGTGGAGCATGGAACTGTGCTATACATGGCTAGGTAGGTTAGATCCACATCTCCCACAAATCCAGTGTCCCATGGGGAGCACCATTCTAACCCAGTCTCTACAGATGAAGAGGGTCTGTGTGTGAGTTGCTTGTTGTTAATTATTCTTGACTGGTTGAGTCATAATGTTGCTGTTAGAGAGGCTCTTGTTGAACAGGATCCGGGTGAGAAGATAATGACCAACAAGATTGCCTATGAGTAATCTTCCTATATCTCATAATTTGTTCCTGTGATACAGCTTGTTTCCAAGTTATCCTCTGAAAATGGCTTTTGGAAACAAATTCCTGTGGGCAGAAACCTTTAACGTTCAAATGAAAACACTTTTTCTTTGCAGGATTAGGCTGAGCCTTCAAACATCCCATGTCCCATGTTGTTTTCATCAGAATAGTTAAAGAGATACAATCTACCAAAACATTAGTCAAAAATAGTACGTTTAACCTCATTTTGGTGCAGTTCCAGTGCAGCTGCAACAGGGATACGCTTATCCCATTTGTAGAGCACTGCGTGGACATAAAAAATATAGATGTGCATCTGCTCAGTGACAGTATCTGGCTGGTCCATGATCCACATGCCATGTTTTGTCTATATCTGTAATCACATTCACTGTGAGCCCAAGCTCAGTTGCGAGCAATTAGCCATTGATTGACTCGTTCCCCACATGGATCTTGCCCACTTCTTTATTTGTTTGTGGTTCATATGCTGTGCTGCCAATCAGATTTCCTTGGCCACAAATGAAATCTCTGACAGCGTGGCATGTGAATTGCAGCCAAGAAAAGAAAGAATGGAGCAGGGAAGTCATAGGGAATGAGCCAATCAAAGGCTAGAACACTGGCTGACTGACAGCAACTGGTGACTCTCCAAGCCCCAGCAGATCACAATCAGAGCTGAGCTAGGACTGGCTGGAGTGCTTCTTTGTTCCCCTGTGTGCTGCTGACACAGATCATACCAGCAGCTGCAGCGATGGATTGTACCCTGGGCGGTAAAAAAATAGAATCCGCATCTGCAGGTCAATCCACAGCAGTGGGTCTGTTGTTATCTGCACCCACTTCTGTGGCTGTGGATACTGGTGGATCTGCAGCAGATACCCTTGGATCTGCAGGGCTCAACCAATTTGCTCCTGTTGTTTTAATGAGTTGATGCATTGCTCCCCTTATTCAAGAGGCTCAAGAAAACTTCACTGTAAAGTTTGACATTTCATAGATTTAGGAATATAAGAATGGCCATACTAGGTCAGACCAATGGTACATCTAGCCCAGTATCCTCTCTTCCAACAGTGGCCAATGCCAGATGGGTAAGAGGGAACGAATAGACCAGGGAACCATCACGTGATTCATCCCATCCGCCATTCCTAGCCTCTGGAAAACAGCAATCCCTGCCTATCCTGGCTAATAGCGATTAATGGTCTTATCCTTCATGAATTTCTTCAGTTCCCTTTTGGACCCTGTCATAATCTTGGCCTTCACAAAAATCCTCTGTCAAGGAGTTCTGTGGGTTGACTGTGCACTGTGTAAGGAAATACTTCTTTTTGTTTGTTTTTTAAACATGCTGCATAATTTCCTTTGGTGACCCCAAGTTTTTCTTATGCGAAGGAGTAAATAACACTTCCTTTTTTATTTTCTTTATACCACTCATGATTTTATAAACCTCTATCATGTCACCCTTTAGATGGAATTTTCAGCTTAAAAGAGACTAGTCTAATTAATCCCTCCTCAATATGAAAACTTTTCCATATCCCAGTGGTCACACAGTTGCTCATCCTTCATGTGGAGAAGTTCCTTACAGAACTCCTGTTAGTTGCCTCTTGCTTGCCCCTTAGAACATCTAAGTTTTAATATTATATATTGTCTATATATAATTCAAGCCCATGTAGGGTGCCAAAGAGATGGCACAGATAAGCAGAGGTAGTGTAAGTTTCTCCACAATGCCTCATCAAAGTGCCTCAATACTGCTCTGAAAGGATTAACTGTAATGATGGGACAGTAGTTATATAGTTGTCATGCTCTTTCATTCCTTTGATTGCTGTGAAGGCTATCAAGAAGGGTGTTAATCTGAATTACTACGGATGGTTTTCTTTGTATGCAGGTATACTGGTCCACTTGGAACTGGAGCGAAGTGGGATTTTTCTCCCACGAAAGCTCATACAATAAATATATTTGTTAGTTTTTAAGTGCCACAGGACTCCTTGTTTGTTTCACTGAAAAGCCAGTGTAACCATTAGAGAAAACATTTGGTTCACAATCATGTCAAGTTTTTCCTAGTTTTAAACCAGAGAGCTTGGGCTCATTTTGCTGCTATTAAGTTTCCTGATGCATTCAGTCCACAAGGAAAATTTAGATTTAGAATAATGAAAAGCCTAATATTAACACTAAACCACATTCTTCCTATTTTTTGATCAATCAAAACTTTGAACTTAGGCACTGGGAGCAAAGGGTAAGACTGTGAAATGTTAGAGATTTCCTCAGAAAACACGTGAGTGTCATTTAAAATTTTTTCTGTGCAAACTTGATTGTTTTGTGTAAAGAGACCTAAAATAAATTTGTCTCCACTTCTTAAACATGCATATTTAATAGGACTCTGCAGAATACCCAATAGGCATGTCATGGGATTGTTGTACATCATGAGACATTTTGAATAGGCAACTTTGGTGTGCTAAAAACTGTATGCCCAATAAAGCTCTCTCCAGTCTTATCTTTTTTATCTCTTTAGATTTAAATATCAAATAAATGTCTATACAAAGGGTCCAGAGCCTTCAACATTTAGATTTACAATGAGACATGAGACCACTCAGCAGCAAAAAGTAATTATATGCAAATGGTACATTAACTCTGCCAGGCAAGAAGGGACCAAAACAGTGCTCTTAACAACCTCTTCCTTCCTTGCCGCTTGTGTACCATAAAGCCCTGTCAAAGAAATAATCTTTGAATTCTCGCTCTGGTCACTGCTTCCTCTCCTGACTGCCTTGACACTCTTTCTCTTTTCATGATTTCCAGTTTACCAGTCCTGCTGAGGTCTGTCTCTTTGTTTCCATCTGCCAAAGACCTTATTCCTTGCTGCCTCCTCTACTCTTAGCTTAGGGATTGGAATGGCAACCTGGAAGATAAGTAATTTTTAAAAATTCCTTCAATAGCCAAGTGTTTTAAGAGCCTCAGTGGATGTAACCTCCTGGTGGGGGAGCTGTGCCAGAGTGCCTGCCACAGGGTCCCCTGGTGGTGGTGGGGAGAACCAGGGGAAGGTCACCCACAGAGTCCCTGGTGGTGGGTGGGGCTAGGCTGGAGTCCAGAGCTGCAAGGGGGCAGCCAAAGAGCCACATGTGGCTCTGGAGCTGCAGGTTGCGGACCCCGCCTCAGCTCCTTTGTACCTCTCCCTTAACTCTGGATGCATGTTCTTTCCCCCAACTCTTTTCCCTTTGTAAAACTTCCCTTGACTCCTCTGTGTCTATGAATCCTGGCAGGTCTCACTTCCTACTTTGTCTCAAATTCCTGACTGTGTTGTCTACCCTCTCAGTTAACATTATACTCAGCAGTGGTCTAAAATTTCTACTCTGAGAAGACTTTACTGAGGAAACTTCACTGCAGACCTGAACGTGTCAGGATGAGCCACTTGAGCTATTTGAGGAAAATTCCTCACATTGTTTCCCAAATATGGTAAAAATCAGCTTTCACTGTTGGGCATCTGTAGCAAGGATTTTATTGGATGTGACACAGTACTGCTGATTTCCTTCAGTACTCTGTAATAGTCTGCCTCTCCGTAAAAGCACTGAAAGTAAACAGTGATCTTTCATAAAGAATACCTAACCCAGATCTTGCATGCCTGTGTGACAAAGCACACTACTTTCACAAGATGGAGACCTCAAGAAAAATATCCATTAGAAGGGTTGTTTTGGTACTCCTGTACCTCTAATTACAATTTCAAAATCATAAGGTGCCTTTTGCCCAGGTCTACTTACATTTTTCTCCATTCTGCTCATGACCCATGGGCTTTCTTTTAAATGTAGCAGCTGTTCAATTCCAATGTGAATGATGGAATTGAAATACATGCAGACAAGGGGGATATTTTGAAATAGACTAGGAATTGCAGGCTCAGTCCTAAAAGGGAGAACTCAAGTATTTATATGCCACCCTCAGGAGCCAAACATGCATTATTAGGTTGATACACAAGCATGCTAGTTGCATACACAGAAGAGCTCTCTAACTGTCAGATATCTGTTGTGTAGCACCATGTTGCCAACTCTTATGATTTCATCAGAATTCTCAGGATAGTTGGTATTTTCCTTAGAGTGCCCAGGGCCTGGAATCATGTGGTTATGCAAGAATCTCTGTTTTTCCTTATTTAAAAAAAAAAAAAAAAAAAAAAAGTTTCCAGTCCTCATTGTGAAGAAAACATAGCCCTAATGGCTCAAATGCTAGAATGAAAATAAAAATAACCCCATGTTTAAACAAACAAACAAACAAAACTCATGATTTTTAAGCCAGACTCATGATCTTTCAGCATTTTAGGTTGATAATACTGTTGATAGCTGATATTTTTCTTAAGGATTTCTAAGGGAAATATACAAATTGGGCTGTGGCCTTCTTTGCCTGCTTTTGATATATAAAGGTATGGAAGAATTTTAAACACTTTTTTTCTATTTTAATTTTTAAAAATAGAAATCCATGTCCTGCCTAGGTTAGATGATTGATGGATTTTTAATAAGACTGTTTAAAATTCTTTGTTTGGTTTTGTTTTTGATAAAACTAATTTGAACTTGAATAAGTAATTAATATTTTGAACAGAGGAAGCATTTGTTAGTCAACTCTGTCAATTTGAGATTGTAAGTATTCACAGTAAAATCTTTTTCCATAAGTTCTCCAGCAAAGTCAGAGAAGAAAAGACTGTACCTGCTATTTCTAAGGTAAAAAGCAAGCCTTAATTAAAAACTTCAAGATAACTCTCCCTTCCCTCAACATACCTTTTAAGACTTTTTTTACACACACTAAAAAGAGTAAGCATCCAATGAAAAACAATATACAGGTTACCTTTAATATTAATGTTATGAAGGTGAAAGTTTAAGGCCTTAATAGAAACTTGGCAATGAGTAGTGGAAACTAAAAAGCCCTGAGAACCATAAACTTGGAATATTGTCACCGAACGATGAATTATGTACTGTTGAAAAGCATCTTTATGATAACATTTGTGACAATTCTCTGCATGTGATATGTCTCTTCATTGCATAGTGTAAATTCACTGGATTCAGATTTATTTCCATGTAAATGTTATGAAAAATTGCAATTGCCCATGGATGCTGTCTGAACAGTTGCCAAGATACTCACTGACTGTTTGGTGCAATGCCAGCTCTCTTTTGAAATTAAGTATTCTTTCAAATCACAAAATTGTTTCTGATTGAGGGGTAATTATGAATGGCTGCACAGCACTTGAGATGGGTAAAATAAAGCCTGTTCCTGAAATTGTTGCACAGTGCTCTCTGATTGGCAAAGTGCTCTTAACGGTTTAATTAGGGATTTGGGACCTGATTCTCCATTGTGTGGTTCTGGTTTTATACTGGTGAGGTTAAATTAGTTTAAAATTGGAGTAACAAAGTGGAGAACTGTGCTCTTTGTGTTTTGTTTGTGACTGATGGTACAAATGTAATTCAAGCAAGGGTGTTTCCTTCCACTAGTGCTAGAAACTGCTGCAAAGAGCCCCTTGTTTGAGTCTCATCATGGTAGAGACCATGAGGAAAAATGGATGGATTTTAGAATTTTCCACTTTTCCTTTATATAGTTCTGCCATTCTTTCCCAATCCCTCTATCTCTTGACTCCACTCAGCTCCTTTTGTTTGGCTGCATTCACTTTGCCCTCCTGTGGCTGACAATGGCTATGTCAAGAGGGTTATCTAGTAACTGTTCTGAGGTCACAGTGGAGGACACCTGTGTCTTTCACCACTCTGAAGCTGCACTATAATCTAGCTCTTCTATTTGGGAGAATTAGCTGGTCATAGTTAATGTTCAAGATCAATGGCGAGGCTTCATATAATTTCTTTTTAGGGTAAATGTATTAGTCATGTTATTCCTAATCAGAGAACATTTATTACTTTAGAGTGGTATTTCCAAAAGAACAAGGCATACACAGCCATGAACAGAACTAAGTAACACAGGTAATTCACTCCATAAATCTTCAAAATTTTGAAGCTTCAAAGAGAAACTATAGAACTAGCATTCACATGCAGATTTGACACCATTGACTCAGGGTTAAATAGGGATTATGGGTTTTTCTCTCATTACAAAAAGTGATTTGACCTCACTTTCCTCTATATGCTGTTCCCCAGTGTTTGAATCTAAACTGCTGCATTGGTTTGCTAACAGTCACCTGATCCCATGATCTACACTTCCCTGAATTTATCTTCTCCCATTTGGTAGGTTCCCCATCTTCAAAGCATCTGATGAAGTGGGATGTTTCTCCCATGAAAGCTGATATGATAAATAAATTTGTTAGTCTTAAAAGTACCAAAGGAGTTCTTGCTTGTTCAGTCCACAAAGTGACTTGGGAATTTATTTTCATTTTTTTGACTAGTGGGTGTACTTTGGAAATCCAAGGAACAGAGAGAAACCTTACTGCCAGCTCAGCCCTCTTTGAGGGCAAGTAATTGCAACCTTTCAGGTAAGCTGTTCCACAGCAACATAATAACAAGAAAGTGATCCTTGTACAAGGCAAAGTCTTCAGAATTGCTTCTTAAGATGTGTGATTACTTAGCTTATGTTTGGTTAGGATGTTAACTTGCAATAGAGGGACTGCAGACAGAGCTCCTAATGGCTTGCCCAAGGTGGTTACACTGGTGGATACGTGTATGTTCATTAACATCCAAAATATAATAAACAAAATGTTTTAAAAATGCTAAATAGGATCAGGCTTGTCCAACAGTTGCCTGGATTTCTTTGAAGGACACTGGATGCTATAAGAAATGCCATCTAGTGGCTTCACAGGGCCTGCTCTACACTCAGGCTAAACGGGTGCCCTACGATGTTTCATGGCACATGTGGTCAACAGTAGCCCAAAGTGGTTCAGACTCAACTGAGTAGGCTGGCTGGCGTGATTTTGAGTGGCTCTATTTCATGTCTGTGGTAATTGGTAATTGCTCGCTAGCCCTGAGGCCCACTCCCAAATTCAGGGCTCCAGGGATCGGTGTAGTCAACCTTATTCAGCCGCGACGTGATACTTGAGGAACTAATACAGGGTGACATGTTCCCCAGTATCATCTGCATACAAATGATACCCATCTTTGAATTGCTGTCTTCTTCAATGATGGTGATTACATTTTAGTCCTGTCTGACTGAGATTGCTGTGTGGATTTCTAGGTATGTGAAGTTGCTCCTGGATAAGCTGGAGGTGTTGCTCTGGGTCAGGGGAAAGAGGCCATTTTATTTATCACGGTGGTGTCTCTGTTAATGGGGGATTATTCCTCGAGCAGCCTGGTAGAATTCTTGGTTTAGGAATAGCTTGTTACTATTTTTTTTTTAATATGAACAGAATGTGAAATCCCATGTTTTTGGCAGTGATTAAGAGTGTTTTTTCCATGTGAAGTAACAGAAACTGTAGCCTTCCAAACTGACAGACATTGGCACAGTGTGTTTCTGCTGGCTCCGTTTCCAGGTTGCTTTGTGGCTCAGATACCAGCTTGAGATGTTTTATCTGCTTAAAAACCAAAACAAATAAGAAAATCTTAACGAATCTCATGGATAGTATTTCAATATGTAAAATATACAAAGCCTTATAAAGCATCAGCTATTTTAAATAATCATATTTTAAAACAAAAATAAAATCCCTCCATTAATTCTGGATTTAAATTTGCCAGTTTATTGCAGACAAGGTTGAAGGTTTCATCCTCTACCCCTTGCACAGTCAAAAACAGATGAAGCCAGTTTGGCAATTGGGAATTGGGGCATGCCAAAAGAAGGTAGTATTGGCTCTTCATTTATGGCTTTATATTATCATGAATATTTGATATGTGCTTTGTGTAGGAAGTTATGTCCCAGCCTGGTGATCATGTGGATCTCAGTGCATAAAGTTCTATCTCTTGTTATAATTCTTAATGAGAAGAGGAAAACACAACAGGATCTAGCCAAAACATTTTTTTTGTATTTGCTTTTAGTGTTTTGATATAAGTTTAGATCTTGTTGGTTAAGTCAATGGATGTTACCATAGCATCTATAATGTGTATACTTATGGTAATTTATTAATGAGTGTAATGGTGTGGTTTAAATAGGAAAAAACATTTACAAAATGTAGGGGCCAAGATATTCAAAAGATGGGGCATAAAGTTAGGCTGCCAAAGCCATATTTTGGAGCCTGTGAGGATTTTCAGAGTTCCTTGACATATTTGAAAATCAGGTCACTTAGTTAGGCTCTTAAACAAGGATTTAGTAGCCTTACTTAAGGCAGGTCTACATTACTGCTTAAGTTGATCTCACTTGTGTCGCTCAGGGGTTTGAAAAAGACACCCTCTCTCCAACTCAAGCAAGTTACAGAGGCTAAGCTCCATTCACACAGGTACTGTGTAGGTAGAAAACACTCTCCCACCAATGTAAATGCTGACCTTGTGGATGTGGAGTTATGCTGACAGGAGAGTGATATGCTACAGGGGTGCAGCTGCAGTGCATCTACTGTAGATCTGCCCTTAAAGTACCCATTTCTGCAAATCTTGCCCCAGAACAATATCAGCCTCTTAATTCAATGACTGACAAGGTGGATGAGGTAATATCTGTTGTTATACCTACATGCTGCTAATATCCTGGGACCCACATGTCAACAACAGCACTATCAACAAGGTACTAAATGTCATTTAGATTTCCTTGAAGCCAGCCATCAATTTTAACTCTTTAAAAATGCTTTTACATTCTTGACTGATGGAAGTAAGTTGTCTTACTGCAGTTTATCATGTCTTGATTTACATTATTCACCATTCATTATTCACTATTAATAAAATCATCCAAAGCACAGGACTTGGTGGTAATGCGGGACTTCAACTACCCAGACATCTGTTGGGAAGATAACACAGTAAGGTACTAATTATCCAACAAGTTCTTGGAATGTATTGGTGACAAATTTTTATTTCAAAAGGTGGAGAAACCTACTAGGGGAGAGGCCATTCTTGACTTGATTTTGACTGGTTGAGAATTTGAAAAGTAGAAGGTAACTTAAAGTGAAAGTGATCATGCAATGGTAGAGTTTATGATTTTAGGAATGGTAGGAGAGAGAACACCTAAATAGATGATGGATTTCAAAAAGGCAGATTTTAACACACTAAGGGAGTTGGTAGGTAGGATCCCATGGAAAACATGTCTAAGAGGAAAAACAATTGAAGACAGCTGGCAGTTTTTCAAGGAGACAGTATTAAGGACACAAGAGCAAACTATTTCCATGCATAGGCAAGATAGGAAGTATGGTAAGAGATCACCTTGGCTTAACCAGGAGATTTTCAATCATCTCAAATGAAGAAAGAGTCTTACAAAAAGTGGAAACTAGGACAAGTCACAAAGGATGACTATAAACAAGTAATTATGTAGGGGAAAAAATCTGAAAGGCCAAGGCACAAACCAAGATCAAACTAGCTGAAGGCATAAAGGGTAATGTGGGGGGGGGGCAGTAAAAACAGGATAGGATCAGAAGCTAAAATGGGGAAAGAACAAGTTAGATGTTTTGAAGTCAGCAGGGCCTGATGATATGCACCCTAGAATACTCAGGGAGCTGACTCAGGAGATACCTGAACCCTTGGCTATTATCTTTGAAAAATCATGGGAGACTGGAAAGGTCCAAGCGGAGGAAAAGAGCACATATAGTCTCACCTATAAAAAGGGAAATAAGGACGGCCCAGGGAATTATAGACCAGTCAACTTAACCTCTGTTAAGGAAAAATAATGGTACAAATAATTAGGGAATCCATTAGCAAACATCTAGAAGAGAATAAGGAGCTAAGTGATGATATTGATTTGTCAAGAACAAATCATGTCAATCCAACCTGATAGCTTTCTGTGACGGGGTAACAAGACATGTGGACAGAGAGGAAGTGCTAGATGTGGTATATCGAGACTTTAGTAAGGTTTCTGGTGTGGTCTTGCATCACCTTCTTATTAAAAAACTAGGAAAGTGCGGCCTGGATAGAGCTACTATAAGATGCGTGAAAAATTGGTTGGCTAACCACTCCCAGAGAGTAACCAGCAACTGTTCACAGTCATGGTGGAAGGGCATAATGAGGGGGATACTGCAGGGATCGGTTCTGGGTCTGGTTTAGTTCAATATTTTCATCAGTGATTTAGATGATGGCACCGAGAGATGATACTAAACTGGGAGGGGTTGCAAGTATTTTAGAGGATAGGATCAAAATGCAAAATCATTTGGAAAAACTGGTGAAATCTTCTGACATAAACAGAATGAAATTCAATAAGGACGAATGCAAAGTACTCCACTTAAGAGAGAACAACCCATTGTACATATACAAAATGGACAATGGCTGCCTACGAAGGAGTACTATGGAAAGAGATCTGGGTTGTCATAGTGGACCACAAGCTAAATATGAGTCAACAGTGTAATGCTGTTGCAAAGAAAAGCAGATACTATTCTGGGATATATAAACAGGAGTATTATAAGTAAGACATGAAAAGTAATTCTTCCACTCTACTCAGCCCTGATTAGGCCTCAGCTGGAGTATTATGTCCAGTTCTGGGCATCTCATTTTGGGAAAGATATGGACAAATTGAAGAAAGTCCAGCAACATAAATGATTAGAAGTCTGGAACACTTGACTTTTGAGAGAAGATTGAAAGAGCTAGATTTCTTTAGCCTGGAAAAGAGGAAACAGAGAGGGGCCATAAGTTTTCAAGTACCTAAGAGGTTGTCATGAGGAGGGAGGAGAAAAATTGTTCTCCTTAACTGCTGATGATAGGACAAAAAGCAATGGGCTTAAATTACAACAAAGGAGGTTTAGGTTGAACATGAGGAAAAAATTCCATACTGCCAGGGTGATTAACCACTGGAACAAGTTGCCTAGGCAGGTTGTGGAATTTCCATCATTGGAAGTTTTTTCCAAGCAGGTTAGACAAGCACCTGTCATGGATGGTTTAAGAGAGTACTTGGTCCTGTCATGAGTTCACAGGACTGGCTTTGATGACCTCTCATGGTCCCTTACAGTTTCTATGACTCTATGGGTATGTCCACACACATTTTAAATCAAAATAACACTGGTTATTTCGATTTAAAAATGTTTATGTCCACACGACGTTTCCTTGTTTCGAGATAAGGAGCTCCCTTATTTAGAAATAAGGAAAACCATTTAGACATAATAAAACTTACTTTTATATCAAAATGGAGCTTATCTCGAACCTGTGGTTTTTGAAATAACCCAGTGTGGCTGTGTTATATCGATATGACCCACATATCGATATAACACTGATCTTCCTCCCAGGGTGCATGGCACCCTGGAAGGAAGCCCCCCCCCCCACAGCAGCCTGGCCAAGGAGGGAGGGGAGGTTCAGGGGGCCCAGCCTCAGCCCAGCTGCCTGGGCCTGTCATTGGGGAAACACCCTGCACCCCTGCTGGCTGGGGAAAGGAGTCCCGCACACCCCGCTGTCCCCCGCACTTGGCAGGTGGCGGGGGCGGGGAAGCGAGGTGCCCAGCTTCCCCCAGCAGATGCAGGGTGGTGGGGGCAGGGAAGCCAGTGTGCCCTGCTTCCCCTGCTGCTTCAAGGGTAGTGGGTGCAGAGATCATGGGATGCCCCACTTTTCCCACCACTTCCCTGGCAGTGGGGGCAAGGATTCAGGGGGCAGCCCTTTTCCCTGCTGCTTCCAGGGTGGTTGGGACAAGGATCCTTGCCCTCGCTGCCCTGGAAGCGGGGGGGGGGAGAGGGGCAGGGCGCCCCCGACATCTCTGCCCCCGCTTCCCTGGAAGTGGCAGGGAAAAGGGGCACTGCTGATCTCTGCCCTGGGGGCTTTTTTCTCCTGCCATGCTAGTTTGATTTGTTTTTATTTTGTTTTGGTCTGGCTTTATTAAATCAATTCAACTTGAATCGATTTAATGAATTTTTTTAGTGATTTAGCTTAAATTGATTCAACTTGAATCGATTTAAGCATATACATGTGGACATAGCCTATAATTCTTGTGCATTGTTTATACAATGCACAGATTGGTGTAATCGTGAAAAGATGGAATGTATTGTTTTTAAAAATGCAGCCTGGAAGAGGTGAGCATCTTTTTCTGACCTTCTAATGTCCTACACATTTCAGTGGATTCTGGGTAGAGCCAGATGGGATATATCTACATAGAACTGGGAGTAAGTCTTGTAGCCAGGGCTGTAACTATGGCGGGACAAAAGGGGCTTTGCCCCGGTTGCCAATTTAAAAGCGTGCCGCAGGGAAGCCATTCCTCCTGCTGCCTCTGGCTGCAGCAGGGAAGTTATCACCCCTGCTGGTTCTGGCTGTGCAGGCTAAGTGATCCCCCATCATGGCTCAAGACGCAGGGGGGATTTTTTCCCTGCCATGGCCAGACCCTGCAGCAGGTGGTCCCTACTCCATTTCGTGGCAAGGTAGGAACCCTCATTGCCAGCTCTGGCCGCGGCAGGGAAATGATCACCTCTGTTTGCTCTGGTTGCAGCAGAGGATCGCTTCTCCCTGCCACAGCCAGAGGCAGCAGGGATGATTGCTTCCCTGCCATGGCCAGAGGTGGCGGGGGGGGGGTCCCGTCTCCCTGGGGCGGTGGGGTAGGGACCCCCATTGCGAGCTTTGGCTGCGGGAGGGGGGAAGGGTCACAACCCCCCTCCCTGCCGCTGTAGAGATGGGCCCCAGATTGGGGCTGGGGGGTGCCTTTGGGGCTGCTTGCCCCAGGGGCTGGAACCCCTACTTACGGCCCTCCTTGTAGCACGAGTTTCCGGATTTGTTTGTTGGACTCGCTTGACATGATAAAAATAGCATGAGAATGTTCTGTCTTGGGCTCTGAAGCCTAGCAAGCAGGGTGAGCTTCAGAGCTTGGGCTCCAGCCTGAGGTAGAAGATCAAAGCAATACTTACACAGCTATTTTCAGCATGCTAGCTTGAGTCCTGCTAGTGCAAATCTGTTGACCAGGGCTGTGAGACTCCCGCCCAGCAGTGGGGTAGACAGACCCATAAAAAGACTAACTTCACAACACATCCCTCTTTTTCCCCCAAATCCCATGGCAGCCCTTTAGCTTATGTTTTGTGCATCTGGGATTCTGTGGGGCTTAGGGAAGTGGTTCTGGGCCAGCAATAGAAGTGGAGGAGAAGCGTATAGTTTTCTAATTTGGTGCCATTAGAAGCAGTAGCACTACAAGCTCTGTACTTGTGCCATGTCTTCTAATCTTTCCAAACACTGAACAGAAGATCTGTTTTGCAGCTGCTCAAGTTGATGTGTATGGTATGCGGTGGTCATCCACGGTGTAAGAGCTAGAGGCAGAGAAAGGGAAACATCAAATACTATTAGAGGAATTTTGACAGGCCTGAATAGACAGAACTATATGATCTAGATTAAGACTTTGCCAGCTAACTGGGGTTCACATAACATTCATTGTGGGATCTGGAGCAGTGACAGGAGGGCTCTGTAGGAGCTTTTTGCAGCCAGGTGTTGGATGTCAGAGAAAAAGTGAACTTCTTATCCTTTGTGGAGTTCCTGGGTCTGAAAGGTTGGGAATTAGTGTAACCTACCCTTTCTTTGCTTCCTTTCCCCACAGATCACTGTCATCTAATCTCAGTGAAACTTTTATCTCTCTTTTGTTCTCTCCTCTTTCTCCTTCAGAGGCTCCGATATGCTAATACAGGGTCTGCAACCCAAAAGATGTTGTTTTTAAAAATTCCTTCAATAGCCAAGTGTTTTGAGAGCCGCAATGAATGTAGCCTCCTAGTGGTGGGTGGACAGAGCTGGGCCAGGGTACCTGCTGCAGGGTCCCCTGGCTCAGGGGCAGAAGGTGGGAGCCCGGAGCCACAAGGGGGCAACCAAAGAGCCACAGATTGCAGACCCCTGTGCTAATCACAGTTTTGCCCTGCACATGCTCTCTCTCTCTCTGACCTACAGTAACTAAAATAACAACTGATGTTTGATGGGCAAAGAAAGTAGCTCTAGAGCTTCAACCTAAAGATGTGATTAGCTGGTGATGAACTTTACTGTACCTGGATGGGAAGATAGTGTTTTGGAAATCCTCTGGTTGGAGAAGTTTTAGATCTCGTTAATTTCTTTGAACTTCTACAAGATTTTTGGTGTAAAGGGTATGGGTCTTCCACAGGAGGAAGCTCAGCCAGCTCAGTGGCACCTTCCCTGTCCTGCACACCTCAGGACCAAGTGGATGGTGTTCCATGAGTCCAGGCTCCATGCAGGGGACAAGGTAGAGTTTGGGCAGGCCAGAGGAATAATGGGAAGTTCCGGAGGATACTCACTCTCTCCCTACCCCCTCCAGGCCCTGAAAATTTAGGTGCAAAAAAAAAAGTGCAACTTGAGTCTATTATCCTTTGTTGGGCACCCTGTTCTCCCAAACAGGATTCTCAAAAGCAGCTGTGGCCATAGGCAGTGTCCCCAGCATGATTCCATTGAAGCTATCTTGCCCAGGATTAGGGGAGAAGTGAGCACAAGCATAGCTATGGTGGACTTTTATGGATCCCACGGGATTCATCACATGCAGGGACCTACCCTGTGGCTTGATCCTGGGAGATGTGGGGTAAACATTTGCCCTTGATAGACTAGCCAAGGAGAATTGCTGCAGGGTGATCCTCCAGATGATTTCTCCCACTTCCCCCAAATCCCTTTCCTGTGAGTTAAGTGTGGCATGGGATGATCCATACAGACCATAGACAGGAAGACTAATTGCCATGTGTGTTTGCCTGTGCATGCTTCACTTTCTTCTGGAGACTAAGGGCAGGGTTTAATGCTAGAATATGTTATGACTCTGATGTTTTATAAAGCTCCAAGGTATTAGTGTAGTGACTGCTCAAACACACTGTTGTTGCCACCCTGTACATCTTACCCTATTAAACACACCCAGGGCTCCTGGGAACCCAGCACTACATGAGTAGTTTTAGTCACTTTCAAACAGAATTTGAAATGTAGCAAATGCACAGCCTCTGAGAGTTGCTGCCTCAGCATGGTAGAATCTAAAAGAGAATTAATGATGGGAATGTTACTACTTGATGAGAAAACTACTGAGGAGCAGATGCTGGGGTGTTACAACTGTTGTCACTATTTATCATCATGAAAGAAGAAAGGCCCTTGCCCCAAAGTGTTTGCAGTCCAGTTAGGCAAAATGCAGACAAAAGGTGTGGAGAAGGATGTGAGATGGAAAGGAAAGAGTCAGACTGCGTCTATGCATAACAGAGGAGGCAGACTGCCTTCAGCATGGCATTCCCCCCATCTTCCCAGGATTCTGTGAACAGTCTTCCTGTGGGGGAGTTGTGTGATGTGGGGGGCAGAGGAGAGATTGGGCAGGCCAGAGTTGGGAGTGGTGATTTGGTTGCACGGAGCAGGAGGGACACGCATCTGTGCGCTCAGTGCTCAACAGCACTGCTCCTTCAAGATCCCTTTTAAGGGGACCCCTAAGGAACACAGCCAGGGGTGGCACTTGTAGCTACACTGGGAGGGAGCAGAAAAGGTGAGGGCACAGAGCTGTGAGTGGATCTCAGCCACCAACTGACTTGCTGGGATCCAGAGATCTGTGCACCCTGTCCTTAGAAGGAGGAAGAATCATGGCAGAGTTGCCCATGGTTTTTGGTGGCTATTTCCACCAGCACTGTAGCTCCTTCCCAAGATGAGTCAAGCACCTGACAAAGTGGAATTTTCTGCCACAAAGGCTCATGTGATAAATAAATTTGTTAGTCTTCAAAAATGCCACCAGACTCCTTGTTTGAGAGTATTGTTGTCATTTACAAGGGATTTTTTTGTGGTTTGGTGAGAGATGTTTTTTGCTCACTAGTCTTCATCTTAATTTAGTATAACTTTTATTTATGTGGCAAACTGCATAAAGCTCCCAGCTCTGTTTTTACTCATCATCCCATATTGCGTCTGCCTACACAGCCCTGCAGCTCACTCCTGTTTAGCCCTGTAATATTCTTGTTGTCATGTGGCATGCTCAAGAACATTGGGGACGCCAGACTAAATCAGATTTGAGGCCCTTCTAGTCCTGTCTCCCATCTCAGAGGAAAGGGCAGGAAATTCCAGAGTGGCCAATTCTAGAATAATCTGCCCATAGGAGAAGACTTTTTTAACCCTGGGAGTTTGTGAATAGCTGATACATGGATATATGTTTCTATTCATGGTACCTGGGAAAGATCTAAGGGTCACTTTTGCACTTTTATTGGTTTTCCTTTTAGCTTTTCATACTCCTCAATCCATATATTAGCAATGTCATTGTCATTTAAAGCAGAAAGCCAACCCTTAATGCTTCACACCAGATGCCCTGTTTTAGAAGAGCTCTTTCCTCAATTACTAACCATTATAATAAACCCATCTTCTTTATTTTCCTTCTGTAAGGAAGAGAGAAGAAAAAAAGTGACAGTCAAGCACACAGCTATTACTCCAGGGTAGGAGAGGTAGACTGGGGGGAGCTGATCCATCCCAATTCGTTCTGTATATGGGGTGGGGGAAGTGACCACCTGTGCTAATGATTACCCTGCTGGGAAAGCAGCAGCAGAGCTGGTATTGTCAGTGGTGTTGAGGCATATTTGAGTCTGTTGCAGGGTGGCAATGCACCATGTCTGTGTGACAGGATGTCAGAATTGAAAGCAATAGTCTTCTTAGTTAGTCCAAGGGACAGGATTGTTTTTTTTATCATCTGCAATTGGATGGGATTTGGCTTTGCATGTCACTGCAGCTGCTGCATGTAGGATGGTAGCCTAGAGATGGCAGCAGAGGTGGGAAAAAGTATGGAACAGGAAATAAAAAGTGATAGGGGAAATTAAGGAATGGAAATAAAATGTGCTTATGTTCATCCAGCAAGCGTAGCTAAATCCCTGGGAAAAGCAATGTTTTTTATACACAGTTCCTGTGAACACCTGCTCGCTCACATTACGTGTTTGTTTGGAGCATTGAAACTGCTCTGGTCTTGGCAGATTTGCATTATCAGTACAATTTTGACAACAGCAGGAAGTTAAAAATGTTTCTGTTTCAGTTCTAATTAGGTTGTAATAGTCTTGATAGCAGCAGTCATGGGAGGATTTTCTTATGTGAATGGAATATTCCAGGGCCTTGGTAACCAGAGGGATTTGAGTGTATCTCTCCAGCAGATGGTGCAACTGTACTGTGGAAAAACAATGAACTGCCATATAAGTTGGGGTTTTAGGTATCCATCTAGACTACAAAAGTCAAATATGGTCTCCCCCCATCCCCATAATCCTGTGGGTTTAGAGTGTTTGATTGGACTCTGATTATTTCAGAGTAGTTTTATGAAGATATCTTTTTTTTTAAACAGCTATAAATTAACTGTCTATTTCAATATGCCCTGTGCTCTTGGTGCCTTCAGGGCTCTTGTCAGTTATGCAAGTTTCCAGTTTTATGACTCTGGCAGAGAACCAAGGAGATCAAGAATGATTCCATAAAGACACCACATTATAAGTGACAAGAAAGTGCAATTTCTTGGGCACTAAACCCAGTGCAAATGGCTTTGATATTGATTCCTAGCAGCAATATTAAAGTTTTCTCTGTGAACTAATGGTTGTCCACTTAACTAAATGTTTATTTTCACAGCACCAGGCTAAGCTCTTACTGTTCATCTTTGTGTTGCATAGCTAAAATACAGTTACCTGTCTTCAGGGAAATTCTTGACCCACTGAAGTCAACCATTAACTTCAGTGGGGGTGTGTGTGTGTGTGAAGATTTCACCTTAGGTGTTTATGCCAATTGTGACAAAGAAAATGGACAAAGGAGGGTGAGTGGGGAAGAGCGCTTATTGGAAGGATTAGAGCAAATCACAAGCATGTAGTACAGAGAAGTTTCTCCAAAGTATACCTGTCCAGAAAATCCTGAGAGAGATACAGTAACACAGGTGTCTTCTTTCTTGTAATAGATGCTGTGTAGTCAAATCCCAGGGAAATCTGAAAGCATGTCAGTTTTCTTGTGCTCTTTAAAAAAGTCAGACGGCAAAGAGCTGTGGAGTTTAACCTGCTTTCTCACTTCTTGTTCGCACATTGTACTGTATAGAGTATTTCAGTTTGTGGGGCTGACAGCCCTTTCACTACTACTAAATTCACTTCGTGCAAAATCATCCTGACAGCTTAACATGTATGTTTATTACTCCCACACAGAAAATGACCTTGGCATTCCAGTGTGGGGAGATTTTATCACAGGAGAAGTTTCTGTTCCTCAGCCTCTCGCATGCACTACAAGATAACTGAATGCTTATATAATATGCCAGTTCCATCCTCATGGTGCAGTATGCATACAATGGACCTTTGATTCTTAGCATATGGCCAGCTTGAGCCTGATTCTTGAGCAGATGTGTAGAGCCCTGCGGATATACAAGCATGTGGACCTGCATCCAACTGGCATCCGCAAGAAATGGTCTGCAAATATCTGCATATTTGCAGGGCTCTAGCCCTGTGTAGATGATAATATGTGGACCTGAGGCTGTATCTGATCTGCATCCACAAGAAATGGTCCGTGGATATCAGCATTGTATCCATGGATGTGGCTATAATGTGGCTATCCATAGATATCCACATATTTGCACAGCTTTACAGATGTGCAAGAGGGGGAAAGGTGCAGGAATTCAAGGCATACTGCCCTCTAGTGTTTTCGTGGGTGTGGCCACCCCAAATGGGCAGGGGAGGAGGCCTTGGCAACCCTGGGAAGTAGAGTGCACACTTTAGTCTGCTGTGGGTAGCATCCATGCTCCAGAAGTGGGGTGGTATATCTCCCTGAATTATCCTGGTCCAAAGATGCTCTGTAACACACCCTACTTACTGGTAGGTCTTCATAGCATAATCTGACTTCTGGTATATAGTGCCTATACGCCCTAGGGACATTGCATATATACCTTGAGGATATTGCCATCTGCTCCTTGAAGGGAACCATCTCTCTATGCTTTGTCTTTGCTCAAGGGAGTTCTAACGTGCTTTCTGTGGGAGTAGGGTTGCCAACCCTCCAGGATCATCCTGTAGTTTCCGGGAATTAAAGATGATTCTTTAATTAAAAACTGTCATTTGTTGAAACCTCCAGGAAATGCATCCAAACAAAATTAGCAATTCTGTGCTGGGCTGAGTGCCTTTTAGCAGGCAGAGTAGAAGGCATCTAAAGATCTAAGGCCATAGCTGGCAGGACAGTCATGGGAACTAAGCCCCACCTGACAATAGAAAATGGAAGTCTGCATGTAAACCTAAGTACGTACACGTCTGAGCCATGTCATGTCCCATATAAATTACAGTTGTGAATTGTAGTCATTTCTAGCTAGTGTCCCTGCTCTCTCTTTCTTCACTGACCTACTGAGCAACCACCACCTCGGTTTGTTCTTAGTAGCTCATCATACCACAATAGTTCAGTAAATACTCCCAAGATAACTAGGAAATAAAGGTGAGAGACAGACAGGCTTTACTTGTGCTTTCATAGCTCTAAATATTGAGAGCATAAAGGACTTGGAGTATAGCACAGGGGACAGGTTTCAGGCTATGAAAACTATTTGCATCTAATGGGAGCCACTGAGCGTATATAAGATTCGTATTAGATTATTTTTCCACTGAAAGCTAACACCTGACGATCCACTTTTCCTCTTAAACTCACCCCCCACACCCCCTACCAGTATAATATTCAGCATGGGAGGCGTGCGTCTCCGCATAGTCCCTGGAATGGAATGGAATGTTGTGCAACATCCTCTTATCTCGATTGATATTCTTAAAGCTGTGAGACTTCATGGGGGATAAAGGCATGACTGTGAATTAAAAGCACCAGCATATGTCAAGAATACCAACAGCTGAATACTGATTGCTGAGCTTATCTTAGAAGGTACTCTGTAACATTAAGCTCAGTTGGGGAGTAATGTTGGTTGCTTCATCTTCTGAGGCTTTTGACTCAGCCATGTGCTATTAGAGAGCAACATTGTCAGTGGAATGATAAGTATGATATTTGAACTAGCAATAATAATAAATCTTATGTTTGTATTATTTCCAGAAGTGGACCTGCTTCCTAGGTTCACCCTCCTGTGCTTTCATAGTGATTTAGACAGCACTGACAATCATGGCTTGCTAATGGTTGGAATCCCAGGTAAAAACAGTCAGTACTGTAGGGGTTTTTTCTGCCTCTTAATGCAGCAAAAGGATGTTTGAATGACATTGAAACTGAGTCACAAATGGTTAGATATTTGCACTTGTAAATCCAGCCTCTGCTTTTCCTTTACATTTTGGTGATTTGTTCAAACCCAAACAACAAAAACAAACCATCCTTGGAAGTTCAACATTTCAAATCTTACAGAGAAGGTTAGTTTTGTAATGAGTATTGTTGAACCCAGTGCATCACATCACTCTTGTGTAGGGTAAGAATAACAAGTAAGTTTGTTGTGCTTAGCATGAAGCACCTGAAATAAATGATTTGAATTTGTTCCCATTGAAGTCATTTCAGTTCTGTTGACTGGTGAATCAGGATTGAATTAATATTTTTTCTTGCTTTTGTGCATATCTGGGCTCTTCCATAAGAGTAATTTTCTTAAGTGCTTGGCTCAGTAATTATGCCAACTCCCCCAATACCATGGATTTGAAGGGATTGCTTGAAATTATTTTGTGAAATATTGACACTAAATTAATAATTTCCAAGGTCTTCCAGTATTGTGTGGGCTTCTACCTCTGTCATGCATTGGTGAGTCACCATTTCTAGAAGCAACAGCTCAGTGGCATAGGCAGAAAGAAAATAGAATATTACCCCCCCAAAAGAGGTAAAAAGTATGAACCCAGCCCCCCACACTCACATGACTCACTATGACCCAGTGGTCACTTGGTGACAATTGGTAAAAGGCATAACAAGTGCACAGGAGCTGCAATTCCCCTGGGCCTGACGTCTACCTACTGTGCCAAATGTTAGCATGTAAAGCCATTACCCAGAACCAATAGCTTCTTGGTCATCGTAATCATTGTGAAATGTGTATATATAGACTATATTTAAGGAGTTACATATCTATACTGAAAACAGTGATCTTAAGGTATGTAAATTGATAGATCATTGGAATGTGATAAACTGGTTCTGTTTGGGCAGGCTGTAGTGGACCAGTGGTTTTCTACCTGTGGTTCATGGACTGCTGGAAATATGCAAACTGTGCTAAGGCTTCCAAAGTGGTCTGCATCTCCATTTAAAAATTTGTAGGGGTCTTCAAATGAAAGATGGTTAAAGCACTGTAGCAGGTATTTATCTTTTTGACTAACTTGCATATTGTGTCTCACTATGTAAGTCTATTTGCATTTCTGAGCTTGATGCTAGTGAAAAGATGGCGAATTCATATGAGAAGATGTAGGACAATCACAATCAGAAGTGGAGTTTACTGTTTATGAGCAGAGACAATAGATTTTGGAGGTACTGAAGTACATCTGAGATTTTTCACTGAGATGAAATAGCCTTGTGTTCTGTCTTATGAAAGAAAACCCTTCAAAGACTGGGTGAGCTCACTTCATTAGATAGGAAAGTATCTTGTTGATTAAGTCAAGGATCTACAATCAATGTAATAATTTTATTTTACATGTACTGGTAATCGCTTGTTTCCAATATTTGCTGCTTCTCAGATCTCTATAGGTTGTTACAAAACCTTTACTTGTTTTCAGTATACATGTATCGTCAGTGCTATGTGTTAAACAGAATGGGGGTGGGGGGCTAAGGTGAAACTGACAAGCTTGTGTGTATTGTTTCTTTGAGAACAGTGAATATGTAAATTTTGTAAGTGTCCAGTGAACCAGAGGCTGCTCTGAACCCACATGATTTTCTTTTATTTCCACAACTAAAAGATAAATGACTTTTATTTTGCTGCCTCTAGTCGCTTCACCTGCATTCTATCCCACTGAGCTCTGTCTACCAGGACCAACACTGCAGATCTCTGAACACTTTCAAACAACCTCCGTTTTTCTTTAAATTGTAAAAGACAAACTTATGCCCCCCCCACCACCACCTATGAATTCTTCCTAAAAATTGCAGCAGCCCTGGATCCAAAACAGACAAATATCTGTCCTGGAACAGTCATGTATTTTACAGTCTATCTCTTGCAATCATCAGAGTTAGTAATGCTTGCCTTATCCTTTTGGAGAGTTGGAAGCCTTTCTTTTCCCAGTTCCAAAGAGGCAGCCCTATTAGTCTAGTTCAGCAAACCAAGCTGTTGCTGAACTAGAACTGATATGCAAATTCAGTTGTGTGAAAGCAGGATTAAATTGAGACTATGGGTTCTCTTCCCATTACAACAGGTGATTTGACTTCACTTCCTCTTTGTGCTGTTTCCCAGTGTTTGAATCTTAACAACTGCTTTGGTTTGCTGTTACAGTATGACCTGATCCCAAGACTCACACTTCCCTGCATTTATTTTCCTCCCATTCTGTAAGTTCCCCCATCTTCAAAGTGTCTGACAAAATGAGATTTTCTCCCATGAAAGCTCATGTGATAAATAAATACAGTATGTTAGTCATTAAGTGCCACAGGACTCCTTGCTTATCCTTTTTTTCCAGCAGTATTCAGCATGCACTTGCTGGTCTCAAGGTACTGGACCTTTTAAAATTATGATTTTTAATATAAATGCAAGTTGATATCATTTTTAGAGGCAGGTTGACATCACTACTCATTTTTCTGTTCCAGTGAGAGAGAGTAACAATAGATCCACTGAATGCTTCATGGGAGCTTCTGAACACACTCAGTTCCCACTGACTTGAAAGAATAGAAAGCTACCTATATTTTTTGTGAAGGTGCTCAGCACCTTGTACTGTGGGACTCCAAAGTAATCTGCCTCACCAAGGACCACTTTCCCCCTCTCTCATTCACCCCATTCATTCTTGAGCTCCCCATATAGTCTCTCCATAACCCTAAAATGAGTATTCAGTTTCTCAGCTGATAAAAAAATGTCTGTTTATGATGGAGGAAAAATACAAAAGAGAAAAGATGTACAGCATGTGTGCCATGGAATATCCAAAGAATTTCATTTGCTGTGGGGATGTATGCTACTGAGGGGGAAGTATTATCTTGAATGATACAGGGCTGAAGTGTCCAATTCTGACTGTATTAGCTAACATGAGTCACCCTCAAATGTTCACCAATTTAAGCAAGACTGGCATGCTTGGGTTCTTAGTGTCTGAAAACAACACAAACAGAAATTCTGTTTCATTGGCCTTTTCAGGCCATGACATGCTTTCAGCAGGGACAATTTTTGAGATCTGATAGATTTTGCTTATTGCCATTGGAGCGTCTGGGCCACTGGCAGATCCATTAATGACAGCTGACTAGAAATTAATTCAGGTCTTGCCCATGGTTGTTTCTTGCATTTTTAACATTGTTTACCTGTATTGTTTCTTGCATTCTTAACATTGACGCTGAATGAAATAAACCCTATACGTGGATCTGCAAGTTAGATGCTGGTTTTTACTTAGCTTTGCCTACTTGCTCTAATGAATGCATATGTTGGATGTAGAGATTTATAAACCATACATCTCATGCTATATTAGTATCTTCAGGTTCTAATTCCGCTGTGACAGTTTTTGTAAAACACAATTCATAAACACTGATATGTGAATATTCTATAAGTTGTTGGGAAGAATCGGATTTATTTTTACATTCAGTCGTGCCCTTTAACAGCATGACTGGCAGATGCATCCATGAGCGATGTCAGAGAGTGCATGGCTAACAAGCAGAAAAGAAAATCAATGTTTCCAATTCAGCCATGTAATGTCCTATTTATTTATATAATACATTTAATGACTTTTTAAAGTTTGAAACTATACTTAGCTTTCTTCAGGTCCCTTTGATCTGTCTTGCAGTTGTGCCAGATGGTTCTCTCTGCTGCTGTTGCTACCTCTCTAATCTGCTTTTTGATTTCACAGGAATTTCTTATCTGCTGGTTGTACTCCATTTGACACGTCCACCTCTTAAAATAAAAACTCATTGTTGAGAATGTGTGATAAGATAATATTGCTTCTCTGCATAAATAAAGAAACTTATATTCTTTTGGTAAATTGCCATTTGTATAAAAAATATTTGTGAATAGTATCCATAGATTTTGAGTCCCAAATTATTAAATACCAGTGTTATTCTAAATATATTTAGGGACAGACCTTCATCTTAGAGGATGTTCTCACAGACTGTAAGGTCAGAAGAGACCAGTACGATCATCTACTGTGACCTCACGTGCAATGCAGGCCACAAACTTCCTCCCCATAAGTCAGAGTATCTCGTAAGAGTTCATGTAAATATGTGCTTTGGAGCTGATGAAGGAAGTCAGCAAGTGGCTGCAAAAACATTCAACTATATTCATATCTGTTATCCATAGTGACCTTCACTCTCATTGTTAGTTCTCATGATCAACAAAAAGCATTACTGCAGAGTCTGGAATAATCAGAAAATGCTCTTTTGTACATTTGAAAATCTACTTTTGAACTATTCCGAACTCTACCTTTTTTATTGCCATCCTTATTCCTGCTGAGTAGTATCTTACTCCAGTGGCAGTTCTATTCACTACTCAATGTGAGTAAGAATAGCAGAACAAAGTGCTTAGTAAAACTAATGAATTTGTACTTATTTTGGAAAATGTCTTGATGTCAGATGCCATTGCATTTTACTCCCTTCATTACTGACTCTCAGTTTGAGTAGCGTCCTTCTACTTTAAATGGTAATTGTAAAGGGAAATAAGCGTATATGCAGTTTGGTCCAATTTATATCATTTTCCATCAGGTTACAGTTATATCTCAGTTTTAAATGGGAATAATATTTACTTTGCATTAACTAAACTATTTTATCGTAAAAATTACTTAAAGGACCATTTCACCACTAAGTTACACTGCTGTAAATGTGTAGTAATGAAATGGTAAGTCATACCTAAAGGTTGCACAGAGATTGGGGGGGGGGATAGAAATGTTATATAAGTGTGAAATATTGTAATAAATCCTGTTAGTCTAGCCATTAATAATAATTATTATTCCTAGATCTTATATGGCACTTTTTTTTTATCAATAGACAATCTTTTACAAAGATGGTGAGTATTGTTATCTTCATTTTACAGGTGGGGAAGCTGAGGCACAGAGTGGGGAAGTGGTTTGCCAGGGTAACGCAAAAGGTATGTTAGAACTGGGAAGAGAACACAGGTCTCCTGAGTCTAAATCTAGTGCGCCAGCCACTAGGCCACTGATCTATCCCTTAAACTACTGTATTAGGTAGCCATGTAGATTTCGGAAAAAGATTGCAAGCTACAAAAATATTTGAAATCTACTGAAGGCTATATAATAGTGGCTAACTGTTGTATATTTGTATTGTATAATTGTAGAATACCACCCAGATAACTTTTTGGAGAATCCCATCTTCCATGATTAGTTTGTTTTAATGGTGCCCATTATGAAACCCCAAACTAATTTCTGAGTTGTTCAGAATAACATAGAAGAGGTAGTGAAGTATTGAAAGAGGGCCATTTAAAATAGTCTCCACAGACCTATTTGGACTGCCAATTTCCTGGTCCCAAACCAAAAGGTCTTGTTTTGAGTAGGCAATATATGGTAAAAAGTAAAATGTGTTACAGGCCCTCTTTGTTGTATATTCCCAATTTAAAAAAATAAAACAGATGGTGATATTCCTCCACAGAAGACTACCTGTAAGCATCTGAGGAATGAAGGTATTCATAGTTCATTCGTCAACATAGTATCTTTGTGCCCTCTTGTAAAGCCAGATAGGCAGTCCCTTTGCAGATCTAGAATTTTATATTCTTTCCCTTCCTTTCTGGTACAAGAAGAGGTATCTTAAGTCTATTTTACAAAGTGAAAGTATCCTTGGAATTTGTGGCACACAGAGTGCAAAAGAGCTCACTCTCATGTTGAGTCTAACGCAATGCTCGCTGAAGTCAACAGGATTCTTTCCATTGCATTCAAAGGAGTTTGGATCAGGCCTTTAGTCCTGAAGGCAGACACACCTGTGGTCATTCTTAACTTCTGCAGGAACGAGTTCTGCAGTCACAGGGTGTCTGGCAAAAAGACTGGAGCAAATTCTGCTCTCAGTTACATAACTGTAAAGTTTGGGTGACTCCACTAGAGTGAGTCCATTTAAACCAGATTTGTACCTATGTATAGGAGAGCAGAATCTTGATGTCTCGGCTCCCACTGATTTGAGCCTTGGTGATGAGAATTTCATTATTTTGAAAAAGGCAGCTTGAGTGTCTTGCCCATAAATTCAGGGGTATTGAGTACAAGCAGCAAAAAACTAGAAGTGGTCATAAATGATGATCTAGCGGACATAACTAAACTTCATGGGATGATTCTTTCAGCTGGAATGCTAGTGTTGATATATAAGAAGAAGAAAATAGAAAATGAGATGAATGGGTGGCTCTACATGTCAGAAGTGTTTACAAAGGCAGTGAAATACAGTGTATAGCAACCAGGGTGAGGGAGATGGTAGTGAAATAAATTGGGCAATGATAGAAGGAATGCAAAACAAGCAGAAAACCAACTACAGCTACCCACTACTAGAAGAAACATCTCCTTTGGAGCTGTATATACTGTGTGTATATCTAGTGGACTTTCATTAACCAGCTAAGTATAGGTATCATAAATATCATTGTACCATGTAGAAGGCAACATCAAGAAAAAGGGTAAAATCCAGAAAAAATCCAACTGCAAGAAGAGTCATCCCTGGTCCATTCCTTACCAACAGGAAACATTTCAGTAGCCAGCTGAGAACAACAGGGAAGCTTAATGCTAGTGACCACCAGCGCTTGAATTAAGCTCTTCATTCCTGGATAACTTTTGGCGGAAACTTGTCTAGCTCACCATGCACATGGCCAGGTCCTATCCACTGGTGAGAATATTCAAACTGCTAGAACTATTGGAATGAATTTCTTGGCAAACTTTTCCATTTTTTGACAGATAATTGATTCCATTATTTTTCAAGCTCTACAGCAAGCTGAATATGTTCTGTGGAAAATAATAGCAAAATTCATTGAATAATTTATAGTGAGGTCTTAAACTAACAAACAGAAATACTCATTTACTTTGTGGACACTGAAGCAACCTAAGGTCCCTATTTTTCCCTGTACAAGTAATTACCTGCTAAACTTCCAGTACTTTTCTAAACCCATGGATCCCAAGGCAGCTGCTAGGCCCTTTTACTCTGCATTGATGTCATCCACGTCCCTGCATGGGTACTGCAGCACCCATGCTGCTGGGGGCTAGCTCAACCGGCACCCTTTGCACAGAAGCCTCCTTAGGTGATCCTTCCAAGTTGTGGAAGGGAAGCCACATAATTTTCTGCTAATTTTGTGCGCAGCAAGTTACACTGTCTTACCCTGTCCCTTCACCCAGGGTTTAGGATAGGAGAAGCCCATGGAGCTTGAATCATCCTCCTTGAACCCACTCCTCCTGTACCCAGCCACTGCAGTGCCAAGGAGAACAGACAGTGTCCTTAAGCGACTTGGTCTTTCCACTGAAAAGTACATTCCATCAGTAAGATCAAGTTGCATAAGGCCCAAATCTGCCCCTGCTCCAGCAGCGTCAATGGAGTGGCTTCAGGGATTAATTTGACCCTTTCTGTAGTCAGTGGACTTCTCTCATTTGAAATTGGATATAATTTATTATTTTTTGTGTAAATCAAGCTTTGTTTTGGAGGCTCAAATGAATTTTCTAAGAGGGGCACAAGGCCTGTCTGAAACTTCTTTCACTTTTTTAGGGTTTCTGTTACATTTAGTAACTGAAAGAGATGACTAGAAAAGTTAAGCAAAGGCACCAATTCTTGTTTCCCCAATTTCACAAGTGTTTACTAAAGGTAGAACAGTTCCCTTTCCTTAAAAAGCTGGATCTGATTTTGCTTTGTTACACTGAGGTATATCAGCAGTAACTCCACACTGTTAATGGAACTATACCGGTGTAAAATATGAGAGATCTTAAAATCTAAATGCAGGGAAAATTTTCATTGAGTTTACTAGAGAGGACTTGGCCCTGTATTTTCTGTGGAATTTTTCACAATGTGAAACCTCAGTGGTTTTGCACAAAACTAACAGATTTTGTCACTGAAGTTGTAACAGAATGTTACCTACTTTGTACGACCAACAAATCCTAATCTAAATTCGCCTTGGCCTGAAGACGCTGACATTTTTATGAAGTGAGAGCAGTGAGAAACCTATGTTATTTTATTCTTGATCTTAATCAGTGTTTTTTGGAATTTGCTGTTGAGGCTATAGTCACCCAGCTGAATATCATACTGCCAGTATCCAATTTGGCTTTCACCTTATCAGGAAACTGGGCCTGACTAATGTTCTCCTAAGCCAGGAGGGACACTGAGGTACCATGGAGCTGCAGGCAGACCAAGAAAAAATGCAGGAAAAAAGTTTGTTTTACTTTTATCAAGAGGAGGGATTGTTGGGCCCATTTGTGGAATGTAGTCCTTATAACACTGAGTACACGTCCTTAAAGGTCTACAGTGGAGGTCAGAATATGACTAAACCTATCTCATTCCTCTCTCCTCCACCATCTGACTTCTTGCCCTTTCCTATTACTTTCTGAGGTAGAATAAGATCCCTACCCCAAAAATGTGAAAAGAAAATTCTCTCCCATTTAATGGGACCTTCATGTCACCATCTTTCTCAAAAGTCATGGTTTCAGCAAAGATGTTCCTCTGCACTTGATGCCAGACATCTCTAGCTACACTTGTTTCCTCATATATGGAAGGAACTGGGACTTGATAGAAGTGGACAGGCTGGTATGAAGGGGGTTTCTTCCCAGTGGCTGCAGAGCCTCCCTCCTCTTCATGACATTGCCACCTTAAGGACCCTCCTTTATGCTGAAAAAAATTATTACTTCATACGTAATAAAGCCCTAGTATTGGCCAGCATTCTAGCATTGGAGCTGTTTTTGGACTTAAGAGAGTTATATTGGACCAGAGGGCTTAAGCAAAAGCATAGCAAATTCCAGGGATAAACTAGGAAATATTAAAAATGGTAAGAGGGAGGGATTTTTTTCTGATCCCACGCTTTTGTGATTCAGGAGTGACTGCACAAGTCAGTGGAGCTGTGCCAGTGTCAAAACAAAAAAAGAATCAGGACTATTCTATATAAACCAAAGTGCCTTATAAAAGTCTCAGTAGGGAAAGGAGCAACTAAAAACAGCAACCGAGGAAAGCAAGAAAAAACAATGTTTTTCAGCAAATATGTAAGAGCACAACAGCTCCTGAGGGAGGCCAGATATGAGGGAAATGGCTTCAGCAGGCATGGATGCTTTATATTCTCGTACAACAGATTTCTTAGTAAAGGTGGGTGTCAAAGGTGTTGAGAGAGAATGATAGAATTCAGCATCTAGATTTTTAAAATGCTTTATTTTTTAATTCTTTAAGCAGTAAAATCCCTTTGCCCCCATTTCAGTGACCTGACGAGCCTGTGACACAACTGTGCCACCCAGTGGCAATTTCCAACTATTTGAGGCATTGCTCACTGCCCCACTCTTCTCGATAATCGATAATCTCCACTTTCCTGTTGTAGTTCTGCTCTACTCAGTGGCAGAATAAGTTTAAATGACTCAAAAACAGGAAGCCAAATCCTACTCTTAGTAGCCTTTTGAAAATGAACATTCTTGAAAACTCAGTGAGGCAGTGTGCTATATAGTGTACAACTTGAGGGCAGAGTACTTTTCTCCCTTTGCTGTGCCATGTATTACCCAATGCTGTCTCTATTTTGAGTCATAGCAGGTTGCATTCTTTTATTTTTCTAATCTAGATCCTATTGTCTCTTCCCTCTTTTTGTGTTTTCTCTTTTATTGTCATTTTTAATGTTTTCTAGTCTTTCTCTGTTTAGAGCTCAAGACTCCTTCCTACACCTTCTCACTTTTGTCCTCCATTCCCTATTCAATGACCTCTATTGTTTCCTTCCCCAAAATGCCCCCTTTTCTCTCTCCCATAGGCAGATGCATACTTCAATATCTCTCAAGCACACATGCACAGACTCTCGCTCTCTCATAAGTGCTTTTCTTACTAGTCTCTTTTCTCTCTCAGCCGCTTCTCCCTGTCTCTTGCCTCTCTTCCCTGCAATTTATGCTGTCATAAATTTGAGAAGTAATAAGAACACAAAAACATCTGCCAGATTTATAAGATCCCACAAGTCTCTTCTGCATTGTTTTATGAGGGACTTTTGTGACTCTCCGGAAAAAAAAAATCTAGATATTTTTCCATGAGCTCCCACTACTATAAAATGGATGGCACATATATGGGCTACACTAAAACTATTAAATAACTCATGATTTTGTTTTAGGTATTACTAGTGTGAGGAGATCCACTAAAACAAAAATGTATCCTTTCCCTGTCTTGCTTAGATTGCATGTTGAACTGTTTTAAGGGCATGTAGTACAAAAATATCCTCACACTCATTCTACATCTCAGAGTAGTCATTTGTTATAAAGCATGTGGCCAGGCATCAGAATGGAAACTCCCTTCTTTAAAATTCACGTTAGAATAATATGCACAAAGGTCTTAAATGACCTATCATCTCTAAAAGCTTTCAGTCAGCCAGGTCACCTACTCTCTGACTCATGGCTTTGTATCTCTATTACTCATGTGTGCTGAAATCACCTTCCTAAAAAATTAGTTCAAAATGTTCAGACCTGGGTGCCTTAAACTTAGGCTCCTAAATGCAGGTAGTGTATAGGTACCCAAATAGATGGGGCCTGATTTTTCAGAAGCTCACAGCAACTCATGCCACCACTGAACTCTGTGGAAGCCGCACTTGCTTAGCACCCCTGGAAACCAGTCCACATCTCTTTATGTGCTTTTATATGGGTTTAGGCACCCAAATTTGAAATGTTTGGTATTAGTGTTAATTACATTGAGTTATGGTTTCTAATAGAGCACTCCTTATCACTCACACCACCTTATCCCTCTCCTGAGGGAGATGATAGTAAGCAATATAAAAACAGAATTGTATGTGCTTCCCCAGTCAAATGTTTCTGTGTCCCTCACTGTGGTCTGTTGAGCAGTAATGGTTTGGGAAGTCAGTGCTGGCTACCCTAGCTCACGTTGTCACCCGAAGAATCATCCCACAAGGGATGTCAAGAGGGACTGGCAATATAAAGATACTTTTATCCTCTCCTAACAAGAGCTGGTATGGTCTCAATGGCTACACCACCAGATCTGCACAGTTAATTGAAAACTCCCACATGCTCTCCTGACCATTGCTCTGGAAAGAACTTTTGTTTACATGTTATTGGACTACCAGGGTAATGGAAGGATAAGATAATGTGATGTTTCAGGGATTCCTTGTTATAAAAATGAAACAGCTTGGAGATGATTAAAGTTCTTAAGTTTCCTCCTGTATGCCTCTTTTCTTAATCTTTAGCATGGTTACAGTCCTGTGATTTCCCACACAAGGACTCCTCATGGCCTCCATCAAACTGGACAGTGTGAAGGTAGTGCAGGCATGTGATGTGGGAGGCATTATCCTGATCTCTTATTTCCTGTTTTGCAAAGGTTTGAGTATAGCTTTTTCAGTCCTAAAGGAGGAAGGAGTGAAGGGTGTGTGGTGCAGTTGACTGTGCAGGTCTGGTTTTCTCACATAGCTGTATTGTTAGTTGTGGGTAGGCACAACCCAATGATGAGAGGTCTGAAGTGGTGGTGGGTGCTTCCACATTCTGGGAAGGAACAAGGCAGAACTGAGGATTTGTAACTCTGTATTAATGCAGTTTTTTTTTTTTTTTGGTAGTGAATACATTGCAAATGGTGGTAGAGAGTGTGGGGGGGGGGGCAAGAAAGTTCTGGTTTAGACTTTTTTCCCACCTCTTCATTCTGGGTTATGGCAGCTGACCAATTTTGTTTTTCCTTTGTTACCAATCCACTTTCTCACTAGGGCCCCAATCCTACTCCATTTGAAGTAAATAGGTGGATTGTGCTGCAGGATGTTGCAAATGCTTCACTCTAGGCAATAGCAGATGATATTTGAAGATAAATGTACCTGGCAGTTAGACTCCCTCAAATACTATCTTATTACCTCTTTGATGCATCCACTCCACAGAAGTGTTTTAAGTGGTAGGTTGTTCCTAAACCAGATCCTCACTCATGGAGGCACAGAGCATGCTACCCCTGTTGCTCTGAGAGAGAAATAATTTATTTCAGCCTCTATTTTGCGACTGATGCCTCTGAACAGAAATGTAGGCGAATTTAAAGCCACATACTAACAGCTTAGCAGGCCTACATGTTAACAGCCATCAACTATGATATATAGTCGTTTTCAGACAGGATTCAATCCAGCTGTCAGAACCCAATCTGCAAAGCACATTGAGAGGAGACGTGCTTTTTTTTTTTTTTTGGTAGATCAGTATCATTTAAAGTTATTAAAACTGAAGGCAAATTACTATGCTTTTGTAGGAAAACTGAATGCAAGGGGAACTTAAAGATCCAGAGAACTATGACTGGTGTCAAATGTATTGTTGTTTTAATGTCTGGCTCACTCTTATCACAACCACACAACAAAATGAAGTAATGGAGGTATTTTCTTTCTGCATGTCCAACTGAAACAGAATAAAAAGCTGGTATGCAGGAGCTATAAATCAGCTAATATATTTTAGGAAGTACAAAATGATCAAAAAAAAAAAGTCTCCTGGGGAGAAATTATGACTCATAGTTTATGTTCTCCTTAGCGTTGCTATGGAAGAGGAGGGTAGTGCCACAGGTCATACAGCAGATACTAATCCCTGATTTGAAAGAAAGATAAATAGCAAACTCCAGCAGATTCACTATTTTAGAGGAGTGCACTTCAGCACATGGGATGTCCACACAAGTGATACTGAAGGTGAAACTTAGTTAAATCAAAACATACACAATTAGAAGAGTTAGTTGAGTTTAGCGCATACCCCAAACAGCAGCACATATAGTTGAAGGGAGAGAATCGGGAGGGGGAAATAGTTGGAAAAAGGGCAGAGAACGGTCGAAAACTAGGTGTAACTGTCTTAGATGTTCTATGTACATACAACTTGATTCCAGCTGGGGTTGATGCTGGCTGCAGTGTAAACCTTGGCACACGGCTCCAGTAACAGGAATTCCAAAGTGGCAGGAAAAAGGCACAGCTTTTCTTTCACTTGCTAGGAATGTGAGGGGCAGGGACCAGAAGGTGCTGATTCAGCATTTGCATTATTTTTGCTGGTGAGAGTCCTATGGAACCCCACCTATGGGCACTCGTGAAGTCCTAACAAGGGCAGGCGGTAGTACAACTGCCTGTATTCTATTGAGATGAATCTTTTCCTTAGCATGCAGGGGTTGATGTGGGACAGGAAAGTGCAATTTCTGCAATCCTAGACCAGCACTTGTGAATCTACTGTCCTGTTACTTTACTCACCTTTAGGGAGAAATAATTAGATAGGATGGGTTTGCAAACCACAATTGCCTTCCAGCACTTCCAATGCTGAGGCATGGTCAGAAGTTTGGCTGTCAAACTGACAACTTAACACTTCATGTTATGCTCCATTAACAGCTTCTGCAACAAGTTTGCACAGGTTACAGGTTCAAAACCAAATTTTTCTCCCCCAACTGCAACCTCAGTTTGTCCTCTGAAAACTCAGCTGTGATCTCTCCTTTGTATGTAATTACCAACAGTAAGGACCCCGGAATCAGAATTTAGCTGGAAATTTTGCTAATGATGCATCCACCAGTCAAAGCATAACAGAGCTTGCATTTCTGCAGCTGTGTTGGTTCTGCACTGCTGACCACAGTAAAACTTTTTATTGTGTCGTTGAACTACGTGAATAGGATTAGAGAGACACAGAGGCATATCATGTCCTCAGTCTACATGCAGGGTTTTCTCATTGACATCAATGGGAATTCTACGTATGGCTCTGGGACATGTAACTCACAAGGTCCAATCTATACCACTGAAGTCAATGGTAGTCTTTCCAATGATGTTATTGGCTATTGGACTGGCTCCATTGTCAGCAGGTATGTTCACTAACAAGGAGTCATTTTTGCAGTTTTTTTTTTTGAGCATACCTGCTAACTTGTATGGTCATAATCTGAGCATTGTAAAGGTTACCTGGCCACATGGAAAACTGAATCTTAATTTATTCAATGGAAACATTGTAAAAATGCAATAACTTCTGGCATGTAGATCTGTTTTCTTTTTCATCAACAAACTTTTTGTAGTACGTCAGCAGTGTTGCATTCTGAACTCTTATTTGATGATAAAAAATGAGAGAGAGCCAATATCATCATAGTTTTTTCACAGAGGTGTCTTCTTATATTGTGTCTGTGGCTACATACAGTACATGTATCTTTATAAATAACACAGCACATGAAGGTTAAGAGGCTGTTTCTTGTCTTTTGTTCAGTAGACAGGAATGTTGGCAGGTTTTATGGCACTGAACCAGAAGAATCAGCAGCAGCCATAAGCTGCCACTAATATAAATATTTCTACCATATAGTCCTTATTGTATTTAATCTTCATGCAAAACTCACACTGATTGCAGTGGGAGTTCATTCATTGAATCAGCATACCAGCTACATGCCTTTATCATCTGAGAAATACAAATATGTAAATACTTTATACACAGAGACCTAAAGCTTTCACATTATATCAAAGGTGTCCAGAGAATAGATTCACCTTTTGTTAAAATATATAAATATGTACCTGTCATCACAAAAAGGAATACTTATGTTCATGCCTGCAATCTGTATGTTGTCAGGTTGGCAATCCTGTATTCTGGGATTTTTTTTGTGGGGGGAAAAAAACCCAAACATTCTGCTACTGCATATATTCTGTCATGAAAGTACATTCCAGGGACTAACATTCATTTTCAGGAGTAAAGGAAAACAAAGAAAGAGAGTCTTTAAGACAGCTTGGAACAAAGGAATGTGTCTCATTCTCCATAATTTATGGTATGCAGTAAAAGTAGGCAGAAAGTAAAATTAACTTATGAATTTTATACAAAGATCACTTTATGTTGCTCAGATTACAGACATGTTAGTTCTTGTAAATGTATATATAATCTTAGGGGAAAAAGGTTTAATTCTGGCCATACAACTAATCCTTGTGTACATTTGAAGTAATTATTTGTATTAATTCTCTATTGGGCTGATTTTTTGAACACCTGCAATTCTTATTGTATGGGGTTTAACTTTCTTAGAACACACAGCATGTAATTATTTCTAGTGTCTATAAAACATGACAAATCATGTCCGTGTGCCATTTTTTCAGTAGTACTGTTTGAATTAAACTTATAAGGAGACACAAAACAGCATATTTGGAAGTGAAATGTAAACATTGTTAGGTTTCCTGGCTAGCATTTCATAGCCGCAGGAAGTTGACAACTGTTGCATAAAGGTTAAACATGTGTGCATTGGTCTGTCAGTAAAATTAAGTCTATTAAGGCTACATGGCATTCTATTAGACAAGTTTATCTGTGTGACTAAACAAAATGTACAGTCCAATACAATTATATGTAAAGGATTATTTAAAGTATTTAAAAGTCTAGTACAATGCATTAAAATGTAAATGGAACTATCAAGTTTATGAAGCTGTCTGAAAATATTCAGATTCATTAGCAAACTGGCAAAGTGGCACCTGGAAAGTTAAATTTGAGAAATGGTGATTAGATTTCTAAATAAGAGGGAACAAGAAATAAAAGTGGACAAGTGGGTTGCAAACTCTAGTAGTAAACGTTTTGTCTTTAATTTATCTTTACCAGCTACTAAAATTGCTTTGCCCAAACATGAACATGGTGTTAGTCTTTTTTTTTATTTACTTCATCACATTTGTAGTTAGTTACAAGTATTGAACAACTGAGTTATATTATAGCTAATACAAAATGATGTAGCTGCATGGATTACTGGTATGTTTTCATTCTTCTTACAGATGTTGTTTCTCACATGATACTATATAATAAAGCGCTTAACATTTAATAGTGCTTGCTTACAATGAACTCCTGATTATGGGCTAATTTCCAGTGTGACTTATAGGTTCAAGGGACTGTACCTCAATACAGTGACCTTTCTTATGAATTCTGTAATGTGTATTTTTTTTTCTTAGAAAACTTTAAATGATTTGTAATTCTAAATACTACCTGAAGGAAGCATGTTAGTGCAATCTTGTGCAACAAGAGAATTATCAGTATTCAAAAGGATACAAAAACAGAAAAAGAAGGATGTTAAGATAAGTGGGTTTTTTTCTTTTTACAGTTCTGCGTAGCTGGAATGAATATTAAAAAAGAATGAAATTTCTTTAATCCCTCATTTTTAATGGTTTTGAAAATTTGCAACCTGTAATGTGAGAATATATGGGGTGATTTGTGAAAGTTGTAATATTAGTGGAGAATCCAACCACATGCTTGTATAATTTGGCATCTATGATTCCTCCTTGCCACACCATAATAGTTTTTCTTCAACATCCTGCCAGAAACACTAATCTTTACCTTTTCTCAAAAAATGTCCTCACATCCCTGTAACTAGCTAACTCATCTCTATGTATAGTGTTTATATATATATATATATATATATATATATATATATATTTATATATATGATGTGAAAATCTTTATATAGATAAGCTATGCTATTTTCAAAGTATTCTTAGATACAATCTTGTGAAGGTGTAAAGATGGAAAATATACTGCTCTAAAGGATAAGTAGTAATTTCAGCGTGTATTCTTTATACTACCAGTACACATTTTTTTCCTCTTCTTTTTCAGTGTGCCCTTCTGCTCTTTCATATTGCCTTTGTTTCAATCATATCATCTGTTGTTTCTACCTCTGTATCTTTTGCCAACATACCAAGCATTAACTAAGATTTCACTAAGTACTGTAGCTAATTACATTCATCCTTGTCAGTAATCTATTTCTATAAACTGTCTTAGATTGCAAAATCAACTCTCCCTTTCCCACATAAACACAGCTTTTTTCCCTACAAAGTGAATAACAAAAGCCTCGCAGTGAAATCATGGCCCCAGTGACCCAATGGCACAACTACCACTGATGTCAGCGGTACAGGATTTCACCCTTTGCATATTTTGCTCTGCTAGTTTTAATGTAAAATGGCACCATGCCCAAAATAAAATATACACATATATACAGCAGTTACTGAATCTGTTAGCAGAGCTGGGACATGGCAAGGCAAGCTAAGCTAGAGTGTTCAGTGATGTGAAGTTTTTATATAAACTACTCAGAGCTACAAAACACTGCAATGGGGAGGGGGGGGGGGGAATGGACTACAACCCGAACACTACCTTGATCTAACTTAAAAAGGTAGTTGACTAATCTGCCTCCACTGGTGAGGTTCTTTTTCTGCGATTTTCAACTGCAGCTACTCTGAGTTAATGCTGCAAACTATTTGCATAGGAGTGGAGCACCTTTTAGGTTGCCTAGCACAGTAGACCATGTTCACTCTGCTTGTAGTATGCGATACGTAAGCATTTCATAGAAAAAAATGCACTTGATCGATGTCACCACATATGTTGAGAAGTTCCAGAGAGGTGGCTGTGTTACTCTAGTTGAACAAAAACAAACAAGGAGTCCTGTGGCACTTTAAGACTAACACATTTAATGTGTGAGCTTTCATGGGAGAAATCCCACTTTGTCAAGTGTCTGAAGTGGGATTTCTCCCACAAAAGCTCATGCATTAAATTAATTTGTTAGTAAAGACTGTTAGTCACAGGAATCCTTGGCTATGGCCACACTACCAAATTAGTCCAGACTAAGCAAGCTTAAAGTCTGGACTAATTTAGCTCTTGGCTACACTAGGCTTTGCCAAATCTGAACTAAGAAATTTTTTAGTTCAAACGAGGCAAAGCTTAGTCCAAACTAATAAGTACCCCTGGTTAGTTCAGACTTCTGTGCTCATTTCGAACTTTAGTTTGAACTAAGTGCAGGCAAGACATGAACTAAGTCTTAATTTGAACTTAAAAAGTTCAAATGAAGCTATTAGTTCCAATTAGTCATGCACTCTAATTTGAACTAAAATGTAAGTTCGAACTAGAACATGAGGCTAGCTCAAACTAAATAGTCGTGGTGAGTTCAAACTAGCCTGAGGTTAGTTTGGACTAACAAGTCTGAACTAAAATTGCATATGTAGAACTAGCCCTTGTTTGTTTTGTATGTGTGACAGAACTATAGACTGTTTGTTTACTTAACTAAACCTGTTTGCACTTTGGGACATAAAAAAAGATTCAGATTCGTTAGGCAGTTTGGTCTATGTGGAGAACAGCTGCTTGGGTTGATTCTTCATCAGACTGTTCTGTTTCCTCACTGGTTGGTTTGTTTCTTTCATCATACAGTCTCTGTCTAGAAACTTCTAGCGATGTTTCATACTCTTCATCATCTTCAACAATTGAGAGCTCAATGTCGGTGTTTATCATTGCATCTTCATCTCTGCTCTCTTTCTCTAGGGAGTCAGCTATTGCTTTGCCTTCCTCAATCAGAGAAGCTGGAGGTATTGTATCTGAGAGCCCCTCAGAAAATGGCGTCTCCTCATCATTCACTGCCTGCTCACTGCTTGTAATTTCTGTTGGTTTGTCCTCATTTTCAGCAGGGGTCTCTCCTTCATGGACTTTCTTCATGTTGAACGTGATGGGGGACACCTTGAAAGAAGAGCTTTTTGAGGAGGAGGATTTCTGGTGATGTGGTGTGAGTGATTTCTTAATCTTCTCCCGTCGTTCAGGAGACACAATTTTTGTGCTGATCTTGTTCATCTTTTTCTCAATATTCTGGCGAGAAAATGCTTTCTTGAGGCTGTCCACTTTCTTGAGACTTGATCTTTTTATCTTCTCAGCTCTTGATTCTCCCATTTTTTCCTCTGTACTGTCATCTAGACCCTCTTCATCATGAGGCATTTCATCATCAGATGACAGCTCCACTGTGTGCAAGGTTTCTTCCAGAGTTTTGTTCTCATCCACAGACTCTTCCTTTCCTTCTGTAATACTGGGAACAGGTTCTTTCACAAACACATTGGCAGGAATCTCATTTTCCTCCTGAAAGAATTGACAGTATTTGAGTTTCATAGATAAACAAAGCACAATGCTGAACGATTTTACTTTTTCTTTTAAACAATGAGATAAAGGAAGTAGAACATTTAAAAAAATTTTTTTTGGTGTATTTAACCAGCAAGAAACCACGTAAAGCCGTCTACTGTTCTCTTGTACTGTTAAAGATTAATGAGGTGCCAATTGTGAGGTGTTAGAGGGCTGAAGAAAGAGGGAGAAAAATGGAAATTGAATTCTGTCATTTAAACTAAATATTACTAATAATTCAGCTGCAAATCTAAAGCTAGAGAAGGTGGCTAGGGTTGTCGTTAGTGCATGAGTGGCCACTGGGAAGTCTGGATTCAGTTCTTGGTTCTGTCACAAACTTACCATGACCTCAGGCAAGTCAGGTAACCACTCTGTGTCTGTTTCCTTATCTATAAAATGGGCTATACTGGGGCACCCCACAGAAATGGTGAGGCTTACTTCATTACAATGTTATGCATTTTGAAGATCCTAAGATGGAAAGTGCAAAATGCATGTGAAGCAGGATTAGTTGTTTGAGATAAAAATATACAGTTGTAAAAAGTCAGTAAAGTGTATATTTGTAACAAATGGACCAAATAATCAGCTGGTGTACCTTGTTAAGCCTCACTGACTTCACCAGGTTCTCCCACAGCTGATGATATGGTTCAGTATTTTTAGTTCTGTTTAACTTCCATTACAGCAGCTTGAACTTTGCTTTCAGAGTTTGATGGAGCCAGATTTTTCTGTTCAATTCACATGAGGATGAGACCTTTGGCACACTGCTTTCACCCTGTCATGTGCTCACCATCTCTGGATGGAGTGGTGCTCCATAGGATTTGAGCTCTGTAAGGAGGAGGGAACAACAGAATGGGGAAAAGCTTGGCTATTAAGGGAGGTCCTATGGGCAGTCACAGGGGCTCCAGTGCTAGCGTGGAGGCATGTGACTTCCAAGTACGGTAGCCTTGGCCTCCTGTAGGTCCCTCAGTAATACTTCGAGCTGTGAGGACTAAACCTCTGTCCCTGTGGGCAAGAACACTGCTGCCTCTCCTTTCCCTTGATGAAATATTGTGGCAGAAACTCTGAAAAACTGCACAGGTTTCTTTTATCCTTATTCTGTGGGTTCTATGATAGGAAAGGTGATCCAGCCCATAATGATTTGAATGTGTTCTGTTTGTAATATGGGGGGAATGGTACTGATTTAATTTTTTTTAATTTTATTTTGGTGGGACAGGATATGGGGACATGTAAACTGAACATATGTGAAAAGTCTAAAAAAATTGTAAAATCATGTAATAACCTGGCAAAATAGAGGAAATAAACTGTTACATTCCACAGGGAATGACTAACAGTAGGTCTTTGCATCAAGCAGTTTAGCTGAACAACCCTCCCACCCCCTTTTTTAAAATTAAAAATAAAAGACAACCAGGGAAGGTTGTATTCCAGAAGTCTAAATAAAGTGGAGGCTGAGCAGGGGAAAGAACTAGAACTGGGAATAAAGGGCATCATCCTGTAAATAGTTACTACAGAGCACAGCACTTGCAATGATGAGTAGTTCATAGGGGACATCTTTCAGGAGTAAGCACTGTGCTTGGTAGCAGAGTTTTGCAGGATTGTAGCTTAAGAAAGAAAAGCAAGCAAACCTAGAACACTTTCTTTATTTCTTTTCTTATCATTGTAATAACTGCATGTTTTGCATTCACACTACTTATTTTATTATTATTAAATAGGAAAAGCTTAGGAGATGCATCTGTTAACTTGTTTAGAGCTACAGAATGGGCAAAAAAGTCAAAACAGCTCTTTAGATATAAAAAGTGCTATGTGCCAGATGTCGTACTTAAACAACTAGCCTTTGTCAGCAAGAGACAACATTTGAGGAGAAAAACCCACAAGCAATTCAAAATCTCAGTTCATTAGCACAGAATGTGATCCCTAGAGAAAACAGTCTTTTCAGTTAAGATTTTTGGTGTGGCTGCACAAGAATTGACTGCATGAATACACAGCAAATACCAAACTACGTGAGGTACATGGCTTGGTTTTTAAAAATAAAAAGTCATGTTCTTCTTCGAGTGCTGCTCCTGGCCATTCCTTAGTAGGTGTCTGCACGCCTCGTGCATGGCACGCCGGAAACTTTTCCCCCCAGAGTACCCATAGGGTCGGCTGTAGCGCCCCCTGGAGTGGCGCCGCCGCCACTGCCTATATAGTCACCAGCCGACCCATCCCTCCTCAGTTCCTTCTTACCGCCCTGTCGGTCGCTGGAACATTCCCTGGCTTCATGCAGTACTGCACGTGGCCGTTTTTTGCTTCGAAGTACCCGAACCAGTTAGTTGGTGGTAGTTAGTTCTTTATTTAGAGTTAAGTTAGTTAGTAGTTTCGAGCCCGCCCCGGGCCCGGGGTCGGGCTATGCCGGGCTTTAAAACCTGTGGGCGTTGTAAAAAGCCCATGCCCGTGGACGACCCGCACAGTGATTGTCTTCTGTGCTTGGGCGAAGCTCACCTCACCGAGAGGTGTAAAATCTGTCGGAGCTTCAAGCCAAGGACTCAAAAGGACAGGGTTCAGCGCCTTAAGCTGCACCTCATGGAGGAGGCTCTTCGCCCGGCCCCCGGTGATTTGGGGTCCAGCACGGCACCGTCGGTGCGGAGTGCACCGGCATCCTTGGCACCGTCGGCGGCACCGAAGCCGGCTCGCCCCAGGACTCTGAAGGAGCCCCGGCGCCGCTCCTCTTCCCCGGTACCGCCCAAGAAGAAATGGCTTGGTAGGGGGCAATCACCGCACCGAGCGGCGGTGCAGCAGGGAGACAGCCAGAGCCATGTTGGCCGGCCTATCTCCGTGTCCCCGGCTTCGGTACGGGACCCTTCGGAGGCGCAGTTTAGTCCGGGCTCGACCTCTTCGCCTACCAGGGACATTTTAGAGGAGGACTTGATCCTGCCCACGACGCCGGAGGCCTTTGCAGCCACGCAGGAGCTATCGGTGCAGTCGGCGCTGCCGGCTCCAGCGGCGACACTGGTACCACGCTCGGCACCGTCCTGGGGGAAACCGACCCCCCTTGCAGCAGGTCGAGGTCAAAGCCCGGTGCCACTTCGGGAGCAACGGCACCACTCTCCGGTACCGCCAACGGTGGTAGCTGCGGCTGGGGCTCCCCGGTTCCGCTCCCCAGTGTCTCATCGGCACCGTGAGTCACCTCGTCGGCACCGTGACCGCAGCGATGAGGGTCGGCGCCGGTCTCCGGTGCCGTCGTCATCGGCACCGCCGTGGTCCCCTCGTTCCGGCTGTTTGTCGAGTTCGGCAGAGGAGTCGGTACCGCGTCGACCTCAGAAGACCTCGGCGTCGCAGCCTCAGTCGGCACCGATGGTACCGCCCTTCCACCCTCAGTGGTCGGGTTGGCAATGGCCTTTTTGGACCCCTTGGGCCGTCCAGGGACCGGGTGTAGGCTCGGCCCCCCCCATTCCCAGTTCGCAGGCCAGACATCCGCCATCGGCCACGCTCGGCGCCCCTCCCCCCCTCGGTACCGGGGAGGTGTCAGAGGTGGAGTCCTTGCGAGACGAGCCAGATAGAGAGAGCCTGGCCACTGGAGACCGTAGTGTGACATCTGGAGCTCCGTTTAAGGATCCAGATCTTGAAGAATCTTCTTCTTCGCCCCCCGATGAGGCGGTGGCGGGAGCCAAGCCACTGGCGATCCCGGATGATGCTAGGGCCCATCAGGAGCTGCTTCGTCGGGTAGCCAGCGGACTGAATATGCAGGCCGAGGAGATCGCAGAGGACGCGGACCCTATGGTGGACATTTTGCTCCCAGAGGCCCCGGGCCGTGTGGCCCTGCCCTTTATCAAGACTGTACATAACACGACCAAGGCGCTGTGGCACACCCCGGCTTCGATCCCCCCTACGGCCAAGCGCGCCGAACGAAAGTACTTCGTGCCCTCTAAGGGTTATGAACATTTTTATTCACACCCCAACCCCAGCTCATTAGTCGTTGCGGCGGCGAATGAGCGTGAGAGACAAGGTCGCCCGGGGTCAACTCCTAAGTCTAAGGACTATAAAAGATTGGACCTGTTTGGCTGTAAGGTCTATTCTGGGGGGGGGGCTGCAGCTGAGAATAGCGAACCAGCAGGCTATTCTCAGCCGTTACATGTTTAATGCATGGTCAGCTATGGAGCGTTTCAGTGACTCTATAGAGCAGGACTCCAGAGCGGCTCTATCGGCGTCTATCCAAGAGGGTAAAGTCGTGTCTAAGGCCCTGCTGCAATCAGCCTTAGATGCGGCCGACGCCGCGGCTCGCTCCATGGCCACAGGGGTGACGATGCGGCGTAGCTCATGGCTGCAGGCGTTGGGGCTGCCCCTAGAGGTCCAGACTACGATTCAGGACTTACCTTTTGAAGGACCTGAACTCTTTTCGCAGCAGACAGATGCTCATCTGCAGATGTTAAAAGATTCTAGGGCGCTGGTTAAGTCCTTAGGCCTCCACACTCCGGCGAGCCAAAGGAAGCAGTTCAAGCCGCCCCCTCCTCCCACGCGACCCTACTTCTGCCGCCAGGACGACGACAGACGGAGGGGCAAAGGGCCCTGTCGGCCGGCTGGGCGTCACCCCAGCGGGCAAGGATCCTCGCGTCCGCCGGCAGGTGGAAAAAAGACCTTTTGAGGGTCAACACAAGGGCGGTTTATCAAAGGCCAAAGATCCAGAGACTCCCATATTCAGCAACAGACTGTCCCCTTACGCGCCACGTTGGCGCAAGATCACAAAAGACCGCTGGGTCCTCCGGACGGTTCAGGAGGGCTATTCCCTCCAATTTTCTTCGTTGCCCCTGCCGGCCCCTCCTACGCTGCGTGGTGCCCTGCGGGACCAGGCCCACCAGCACGCACTGCGGGAGGTGCAGGTTTTACTTCAAAAAGGGGCAGTGGAGGAGGTGCCGCCACCCTGCAAGGGCAAAGGTTTTTATTCCCGATATTTCCTTGTTCCCAAGGCGAAAGGGGGCCTGCGGCCGATTTTAGATCTGAGGCGGCTCAATTGGTTCCTTCGCAAGATTCGGTTCCGGATGGTGTCCCTCTCATCAATTGTTCCCTCTCTGGATCCGGGCGATTGGTATGCCGCCCTCGATTTGCAGGATGCGTACTTTCATATTGCAATACATCTGCAGCACAGGAGGTTCCTGCGCTTCATCGTGGGGCGGACGCACCTGCAGTTCGCCGTGCTTCCGTTCGGCCTCTCCGCAGCTCCGCGGGTATTCACAAAGTGCCTGGTGGTGGTGGCAGCACATCTCAGGAAACAAGGAGTCACCCTGTTTCCATATCTGGACGACTGGCTGATCGTGCGGAAGTCGAGGCGAGAGGTGTTGTCCCACATAAACCTGACTCAATACGTCTTCGATCGCTTAGGTCTGTTGATAAATGTCCAAAAGTCGGCGTTGGTTCCCGCACAACGAATAGAGTTTATAGGAGCGGTCCTCGATTCCACGTCTGTAAGGGCGAGCCTCCCGACCAACCGGTTTCAGACTATCAGACAGACAGTGGATGCTCTGGTGAGGTTTTCCAGGGTATCGGCGCGAGAATGCCTCCGCTTACTGGGTCTCATGGCGGCTTCCACTTTTGTAGTCCCCTTCGCCCGCTTACGGATGAGACCGCTCCAACTGTGGTTGGCGACGGTGTTCCGCCCGGTGCGGGACAGTTTGGACGCTATGCTCACTGTGCCGGGATCGGTGCTGGAGACCCTGCATTGGTGGTCCTGCGAAGCCAATTTATGCTCAGGGGTTCCGTTCAGTCTTCCTCAGCCATCACTGCATTTGACGACGGATGCATCAGATATTGGCTGGGGTGCGCATCTCGGAGACCTTAGGACACAGGGCCTGTGGGGGGTCGCGGACTCCGCACTACACATCAACATAAAGGAGCTCAGAGCAGTCCGACTCGCACGCGAGGTATTTCAGGAACACCTCCGCGGCCAGATGGTGTCGGTTCGTACCGACAACACCACGGCAATGTATTATACCAACAAGCAAGGTGGCACGCACTCGCCTCTCCTTTGTCAGGAAGCCATGAAGCTCTGGGAGTTTTGTATTCGCCACAAGATCCAACCAATGGCATCGTATATTCCCGGCCTCCGGAACTGCTTAGCAGACAAGCTCAGCCGGAAGTTCATGACCCACGAGTGGTCTCTTCACCAGGAGGTGGCGGAGTCATTCTTCCGGAAGTGGGGTTATCCCCGTCTAGACCTCTTCGCCTCCATGGTCAACACAAAGTGCCAGAGCTTCTGCTCCTTCCGGGGATGCAGCCCCGGTTCGGGGGCGGATGCTTTCGAGATCCACTGGGGGGAGAGAGGTCTCCTGTACGCGTTCCCTCCGACACCGTTAGTAGCCAAGGTGCTGTAGAAGATAAAGATGGACAAGGTGCAGGTCATCTTGGTCGCCCCCGCATGGCCCAGGCAGCATTGGTTTTTGACCCTAATGCGGTGGTCGAGACGCAGGCCGATCCGGTTGCCACTCAGACCAGACTTATTATCCCAGGACAGCGGGAGACTTCTCCACCCCAACCTGGAGGCCTTACACCTCCACGCGTGGTCCCTTCATGGCTGACGGACAACGAACAGATGTGCTCCTCCCCGGTACGGGCGGTGTTGTGTGGCAGCAGGAAACCTGCCACGAGAACTACATATGCCGCTAAGTGGCACAGGTTTGCGCGGTGGGCCTCAGCCAATGGGGAGGAACCAGAGTCGGTCTCGGTTCACCGCTTACTAGACTATTTATGGTATTTGAAGTCGAGTGGACTAGCATTATCGTCCCTGAAGGTCCACCTTGCGGCGATTGCAGCGTTTCGCCGCGGTCCTGGGGGTAGCTCGCTGTTCACGGTGCCTATGGTAAAAAGGTTCCTGGTGGGGCTTTCCAAACTATACCCGACTGCAAAGGCGCCCACGGTTCAGTGGGACCTAAATACGGTACTGGTAAGACTTACTAGACCCCCTTTTGAGCCACTGGCGACTTGCTCCCTCCTGTATATGTCGTGGAAGGTCGCGTTTTTAGTGGCTATCACGTCAGCCCGGAGAGTGTCTGAGCTGCGAGCGTTGGTGATGGATCCACCGTACACCCAGTTTTTTAAGGACAAGGTACAGCTACGCCCTCATCCATCCTTCAGGCCTAAAGTGGTGTCACACTTTCATGTGAACCAGGACATTTCCCTGCCTGTCTTCTACCCGAAGCCCCATGCATCGGAAGAGGAGAGGCGTCTCCACTCCCTGGATGTGCGCAGAGCGCTAGCCTTCTATGTGGAAAGGACAAAGCCGTTCCGCAAGACCCCCCAGCTGTTTGTGGCAGTAGCGGACAATAAAAAAGGCCAACCGGTGTCTACTCAGAGGATAGCCTCCTGGATTTCAGCCTGCATCAAGGAGTGCTACAAGCTGGGGAGTAAGCACCTGCCAAGGGTAACGGCTCATTCAACTAGGGCCCAGGCGGCTTCCGCAGCGTTCCTTGCGGGTGTCCCGATTATCGATATATGCAAGGCGGCAACGTGGTCCACCCCGCATACTTTCGTGCAGCATTATGCCATTAACCAGCAAGCGCAGCAGGACGCGGCAGTGGGCAGAGCAGTGCTGCAGTCGGTCTCTCTGTGATGTCTCCCACCTCCAAGGTAAGGCTAGATATTCACCTACTAAGGAATGGCCAGGAGCAGCACTCGAAGAAGAAGAAGAGGTTACTTACCGGTAACCGGTGTTCTTCGAGACGTGTGCTCCTGGCCATTCCAATCCCTCCCACCTCCCCTCAGACATTGGGTAGAAGGAACTGAGGAGGGACGGGTCGGCTGGTGACTATATAGGCAGTGGCGGCGGCGCCACTCCAGGGGGCGCTACAGCCGACCCTACGGGTACTCTGGGGGGAAAAGTTTCCGGCGTGCCGTGCACGAGGCGTGCAGACACCTACTAAGGAATGGCCAGGAGCACACGTCTCGAAGAACACCGGTTACCGGTAAGTAACCTCTTCTTCTTTTGCTGCTAGCTTGTAACCCTATGTAGCCTTTCTTGGGAACAAATTTATATGTACACATATGAACAGAATTTTAAACAAGTGTTTCATGTGTGAGGAATATATTTTGTTACAAAAGAGAGAGGATGAAAAACACTTGCATGAGTTATTTGTACATATTTTGCTATTCTTTTGTTTCTATTGACCTTCTTGAACTAACAATCAATAATAAACTGGGACAAACAACTCTCCCATGATGCTCTGTATTTTCACTATAGTGGAATCCTAATAAAACAATCACTCTTCTTGCCACACATCTATGTATAAAGATATTGTTTTGGTGCTGAGCACTGTAAATACGTGGGCATAGTACATGCAGGGGTGGCCAAACTTGTGGAACTCAAGAGCCACACAAGTTGATTATTAAACCTTCAAGAGCCGCACTGAGGTACATAGTCATATACTTTTACCTACTAAACTGATTTGCTGACGTCCTTCCACAAGCCGCACTGTGTCATTCAAGAGCCACATGTGGCTCCTGAGCTACAGTTTGGCCACGCCTGGTATACAGTCTTGTGATTTTTACTTGGGTTACAGTGACCAGAAACTATTTCTTACAGAAGTTCTAAAGATCCAAAAGCTTTTGCTGAAATACAAATGTTTATAACTTTTCTCCAATTTGATTACTGAAATGCAGACTTTTTTACAATTGTTATTCAACCATAATACAATTATCTGGAGAATGAAGTGTAAGTATAAAGTTTACTGGGCCTCATCTATTCTGTCTAAATCTGGACGTTTAGAAGTTTTATGTACCGGTATCTATATATTCCAATATACAGGTTTAAGAATATAAATAGAACAAACAGATTACAAGGTTTTCGACAATCTTTTGTCATTGACCTTGGTTAGGATTTATTAAGAATTACTTTAAAAATAGAACTGCATAAAATAAATGGCTCAAATCCTGCTATCCTTACTTGACAGAACTCTCTGACTTTAATGGGAGGTCTGGCTGAGTAAGGATGAGTGGGATCACAAAAATATTTAATACAGCAGAGTGGTTTGAAACCGATCAACTGCTGAGTCTGATCTTGAGATGAATCAATACTGTTCAGTTCATGATCAATTCAGTGATATTTCAAAATTATGAAACTGAAGATTATAAAAACATGACTATATAAATATTTTAATATAAAAATGTGGAAGGCTGGTGTATCCAGTTTTCAGTATATTTAAAAAATTCAAAACCTCTATAATGCTCCGTAATATTCAATCAATTAGTAATTTACCATTACAGAGCTGGGATGTGCTTGTAGCTAAACATAAAACTAGGAATCAGGAAGGCTGTCTTGTATTCCCTCCTCTAAGATTACCTATGGAAAGCAACCTTTGTGCCTCAATTTTTCCATCTGTAAAATGGAGATACTTTCCTTTTTCAATGGATGAGATGTGGCTTATTCATATTTGTAAAGCATAACAGGATTCTTACATAGCAGGTTCAAAAAATGCAAATTACATGTAGACAATCTCTTGGCAATGCACAGATGATGATACTAAGGTAATGCTTTGCTTGCTAAATAGTGTTTAAAAGATCATTACTATAAGCATATTAATAAATGGGACATCAATAATTTTGAAGTTTACACAAGTCTTTATGAACTCCATTACGTTACATTTAGTTGGATTAATTAGATTGCAAAACTGTAGAAGGAAGAGAACAATACACTTCAAAACTGCAGCATGTAAGTATCCTATATTAATTTTTCCAGATGAAATTTAAGCAGCTGCTTCCTTGCAGTGGATCAAAAACAGGAGAAATATGCTAAGAAATTCTCAAATAGAGCCAAAACAGATCTTCCTTCCATCTTCCACTGTTAAACTAAAACAAGGCTAGCATTTTGGTCATTATTATATGCAAATTTTGAGTGGCTTTTCTGGATTCTCTTTCTAATGACATGAGTAGTGACGCAATTCTGCAAGTGCTCACTTTATGAGGAGCTGCTACCAAAGTCGACAGGAATTTGACCTGAATAGTTTCTGCTAGATCAGGCCCTTTGCTAGAATAAGGGTTTTAAAGCTGTCATTTTGGGGTCCCTTGTTTGAGCTATATACTTCTGCCCTGTAGTAAAAGGCAGGCAAATGTCTCCTCTTCTTCATAACAATGTACTATAAAAATTGAACCATGTGAGTGGATGTTAAAAACAAGTGGTTTTTTTTTTTTTTAAATTATTTGCCATTGAGTGTGGCTAGAATCACCACTGACAACAAACATCTCTGCAGGTACTGCGTGGAGGAAGATTGGAGCATTTAATTGGCTACACTTTGGGTAGCCTGTAATAAGAGGACATGTCAGATGCAGCAGAGAACTTTTCTGAAGCCCCACCCTTTTGCAGAGGGCCGTTTGATGCTTAACTGCCTAATGTTTCCTAAATGAATGTTTTGCCCAACCATGGGCAGACCAGAGTAAGTTCATATTGCTCAGGATAGCTTTAACTCTTTCCACTTTTCCTCAGACCACACCTACTCTTATAGTTTGTAGAAATGTGTGGGATTACTTTTGTTTCTAGTCAGCAGAGCACAGTTCCAATGGGACGTTTTTTAGGTACGTTAATAGTTTTTAGCACTTCATCTGCAGCTTGCTTGCTTTCTATTTGTTCATTTACTTTTGAACATCAAGGTGCTTTGACAGATTGCTGTTTGTTATACTGGTTGATGAAACAAAATGCAATCACAGAATTAATTTTCTGTGGCTTTCTCTTGCTCATTTCAGGATCAAATATTCACTAACTGCATTGACCGGAAGGGGCTTGAATACCAATTGACTGACCCCCTAGCTACAATTTAACATACTTTTCTGTCCCTCCCAATGGTAAACAAAATATTTTATTGAAACATGAGGTTGTATTCCTCTCTGTTTTGGATTTTAGTACAAAAGCCCCCATCAGTGTGTCTTAATGCATGTCTGATGGCATGAAATTTGTTTTGAACCCATGCAGTCCAAAGTCATGCTGGTCATGCGGTTACAACAAAACAGACAGGAACAATGCCAAAGCTTAACAAGGATTTGAAAACAGTCACTTCAGTGTTTTAGAGTGCTGCACTACTTACGGTATGCACAACAATTTTTAAAAACTTCTATATTTAGCTGTAACAATATTAAAATATAGCATCAATTAAAGAAATATGGAAAGTAGGGATGATACAGAAAGTCTAAGTAGAAAATAAGAACATTTGAATACCAAATGTGCAAATTGATAGTTTTCTAATGTTTTCATAATATGTGTATATATTGAGGGAAATCTGACATTAACAAGTTTCAGCCTGTCCTTGGAAAATACACACCCTGAGCTCAATCATGTCCTCCTTACGCACTGAATGCTCCTGTTAAAACAACAGGGATCAAACTCAAACACAGAATTGAGACCTGAACCAATGATTTTATTTTCACATGGAGTTGTTTTTCTAAAATAGAAAACTGAGTTCTTAATGAAAAAGATGCAGCCTGGAAATTAAACTTGGTTTTAAAGGGTAGACAATGAAACCTAAACTAATCAAAATCACCATGCATCCAAATCCTCCCTTCTGAAAGAAATGAATGTGATATCAATACTGTATCACAGCAGCAGTTGCAGCTTTCTCCCAGATCTCCCTGTCCCTTGTCATACATAAATCCACCCATCCTCTTGTGCTTTTTTTTCTTGTGCATCATTCTTTTGTCAGCACAGAGGATTAATACATCTTTTCTACAGTAAGTATCTATTAAAGAGATTGTGCAGTTTTTGTGGAGATCTGCAGACAGGTAACACAGTTTCTAGCAGGCCTATGCTGAAGGAAAGAAAGAGGCAACAAAAGTCTCATGGCCGCCTTTTGCAATCCTTGCCAGGGTGTGGTTAGTTTGTTCCCTTGAGCTGCATATAGTTGGCAAAGAGAACAGCACAGCCTCCAGAGTGGAAAATCCCAGCCCCTCCCAGCACTCACCGGAGAGAATCCCAACTGTTCCAAATAGTTAGTTCATACCAGCCACTTGAACGTGATAGGCCGGGAGACTTTGTCAGGGACTTCAGTCCACCAGACACTTCAGTTTCTCTGTAACAGCCGTTTGTGTTATAGACAGGAAGTATTACAATCTCTTAGCAATGTTGTTGTAGCTATGTTGGTCCCAGAATCTGAGAGACACAATTAGACTAACATGGCTACCCCTCTAGAAGGCAGGGTAATACCTTTTATTGAGCCAACTTCTCTTGGTAAATGGTTAAAGCTTTTTAGCTTCACAGAGCTTCTGGTGTGGGAAAGGTAATCAGGATGTCCAAGCTAAAACAAGGCAACTCAGGCCAGATTAAATGTACGAGGTTTATGCATGCTGTAGTAGACCACTTAAAACAAGGAGTAATTAAAGGTAAGTGGGCAGCATAGCGTGTTATGAATTTTTGTAATAAACTATAAAACCAGTGCCTCCATTTAGTGTACAGTTTTTAGTATCTAGCACAATTCTAGTTTATATGAATTTCAGTTCCCAAACTTGTCTTTTGAAGGTGTTGGGCAAATTTGAGGATGAGGATTGAAAGGTCAGATACAAAGTGACTCCTATGCTTATCAATCTAACCCTCAATTGCCCACTTCATTTTAAGTGGTCTCTTAGATCGACAGTAGGTGTGAGCTCCTTATGCTTAACTACCTATCCCAATTTGTATTAGCTCAGACACTTGGTTATATTCCCCAGAACTGAAGAAGAGCTTGTACCTTTCAGCAGCAGAAGTTGACCCATAAAATCTATTATCTCACCTTCCCGTGTTTCTGTTGTCTTGGTAATATGTTTACTGAAGTTAAATGTGTTTTTTTTTGTTTGCTAGAAAAAGGCCATAGGCCTGATTCTTCTTTTATTTATGCTGCTAGCCTTACAGCAGTTTAGCTCCACAGATTTACACTGCTGTCAACTAAGGGCTGCCTCATATAAGTGAGAGGAGAATTGGGTCCCCTGTATCCTTGGGAGACAGATTTAGCACAGACCACCCTTCTGTACAAAGCGTTGATTGCTACGACTGACACAAGAAATTGTAGAAGCTGAATTTCCTTCTATACACGCTCACAAAAATGGGCCTGCATTGTCTGGCTTGCTTTTGTGCCCGATAATGCCAAGGCCACCTCAAGGGGCTGTGGTGTCCCAAACCGGCTTCTGGGCCTCCCTGATGTGGAACCCGGACTCTGCTCGGGGCTGGCTCTTTCCTGCCCCTTCCCTGGGCCAGCTGTTCTGCCCTGGGGGCAGGGAGAGTCAGCCAGAGGCTGGCCCACTCCATCCCTGGGGCAGAGGGGCCGGCTCAGGGAGGGGTGGGTGCAGAGGGTCTGGCTTTGGGGCCAGCCCGCCGCACCCCTAAGCCTGTGACGCCCGGAGCCAGAGCCTCAGTGGCTCATGGCTAGAGCCGGCCCTGGGTAATGCATTTGGAAGCTGGTATTAAAGAAGGGCCAGTCAAAACCTCCAATTTGAAGATCCCTGAACTTCTCAGAGAATTTTATTTTGCAAATCTCTCTTCTCAAGCCACTGCCTGGTCCTCCTTTAAACCCCTCCTTACTTTTACTCTCTACCATGCTGCTTTAAGTCAGTTTTCAAACTATGGGTTGGGACCCAGTATTGGGTCGCAGACCCTCAGGTGTTGGGTTGTGGAGTCCCCTGCCGCTGCCACTGAAAGACTAGAATGCATCGCTCAAAGATGTAATTGTTGGGTTGCAGGCATAAATAATTTTTTTCAACGGGGTCCTGAGGAAAAAAGTTTGAAAACCATTGTTTTAAATGCAGTACCAGCTGCCCATAGCAAGGCAAGTGCTGAATCGAGACAATCAACATCTCACCCTTACCCCACTCTTCTGTTTTTTTTCACCTGGTGTGTGTTTTCATAAGCCTAGAATGTATGTTCTGTGGAGAAAATGGTCTTTTTTTGAAAATATTATATAGCTCCTAACACAATGGGGCCCTGCTTCAAATCAGAGGCATTGCTGGTGCTGGGCTTACGGGGTTCGAGTCCCACAGCCCAAGCCCTGGGTCTGCCACCAGGCCACCCGCAGTGGCGGCTGCAGCGGCAGCATGCGAACCCCGAATCTGAGCACACTGAGCCGCAGATCTGTTCCAGGGCCAGCCGTGCTCCTGCTTCAAACCAAGATCACTGAATGCTACTATAATATAAACAATCATTAAAAACCACTGGGACAAATCAAAACTGTAAAAGTCAAACCCACTCCAAATTTAAAAATTTAAATTCTGTACCTTAAGCCCATGGTTTGGTATTCGATTCCTATGAGAGAGTACTATTTTAAATTTCAAGAAAATATTATTTTAGAATTCTTTTTAGAAGCCCAGGTACTGCATTTATTTTAATGTATCTGCTATATGGCTAACTTGTTAGTTGCTTTTGAGATGGAAGAGACCATAGGCTGCAAAAGGCCTATATGTGCTATGATCGCTTCCTCTTCAGTCTTTAAAATATTAATTTTCAGTGTTGAGAATAACAAGCAGCAAGGTGGGGCCTTCCTTAAGGGAATGAGCTGTGGATTAATCCAAGTCTGCCAAATCTTTAAATCTAGTTCTATCTGATTAAAAATATATAGTTAAAAGTGGAATATATGATCCAACATTAGAAAAAGGGTAAATTACACTTCAGCATATAATACTTAAAAGTCAAATGGGATTTTCCTGAAACAATGTTTGTGTCACTTTGTAGAAGTAAAAAGGATGTCTTGTATTTGATTAAAATTCATTTTGTGTACAATCCAAGTCATTCCTTAAAAAGGAGAAAATATGCAGTTTGTTCATACTGGAAGACTGACAAACAAAGATGAGTTTTACAACCCTGTTTTTAATAGATCTCTGAATGTGCTGTGGCAGACCTAAAAGTCAAAGTTGGCATTTTGTTGAGGACAAAAGAAAATATTAGTTCTCTAAGGGCTCTATTTCCTCCATCAAACTGGGTAAAGTTACTTTTTCCCAGTTGTGACTTTACAGAGTTAATGATTGCATTATGTGATCTCTCTGAAAGTTTTCCACAAGCTCCCCTTATACTGCTGTGAAAGCATAACAGCAACAATGGATTCCTTTCCCTTCAACATCCTGCAGAGAAGGGAATATAAACCAGTAGTTTTCAAACCATGGGCTGGGACTCTCAGGTATGGGGTTGCGAAGCCCTCTGCTGCTGCTGCTGCTGCCAAAAGACTGGAATGTGTTGCTCAAAGGTGTAATTGTTGGGGTATGGGCATAAATGATATTTTTCAACTGGGTCCTGAGGAAAAAAGTTCAAAAACCACTGCTATAAGCTGGTTGGTGAAATGCAGAATTTTCTGTGCGCGCTTTATTAAGAAATGAGGCATGCATATATGTTACAAACAGTACATACTAAAACACACAGATGTGTTGGCTATGAATGTGCATGCGCTCTGTGTTGGTGTTAGCATTTCTGAAATAGAAAATGGGTGTAGGCATGCTTATGTTGCAGAAGGGTAATGAAGATCTGGCACTGTAGTGGCATCAAGGTGCCAAATGTATCTATCTGTAAGACTGCCCTAACTTTCATGATTTAATGAATCAGCATGTTCCTCTGAGTTGCATCAACAGTAATGATGGAGAATATATATTCCTAGGAAAGAGTACTGGTGTTGCATAAGGGAAGTGAGCACTGTTGAATGATGGTGAATTTGAGCATTCTCTGTGTGTGGCACTAGGAAGACTGAAATGAGAAAGCCATGGGCAAGCTGGTGTCTTCGGTGAGTGATCGTTGGCAGCGCTCCAGTGGAACTCACCCATTACACAGATTTAATACAAGGGTTTTTTTCTCATTGTGGAAGCACCTGTAGCTCTGAAGTGCCTGGCCAATGTATGTTAAGGGGGAAGCCCACTGCATTGCACAAGTATGAGGAATCAGGGCGTTCACCAGCCACGCTCCTGGAATGTCTAGGCCTGGCACGGTTTCCAGTATTGAGTGACTCAGAATGTGGCATTTCTCACCCGCGAGTGAAGGGAATGAAATTGCTTTACATATACTCTTTGAGCAGTGGGGACAAGCCACACCTTAGATGCCCACTGCTGGAGCAGCCACGCCTTCTGAGAAGCCCTAGGCCAGTGGCTTTCAAATTTAGGGGTGCAAGTCAGTACTGGGTCACAGCCGCTTAGGACTGGGTGGCAGCACCCGCTGCTGCCAAAAGACTGGAAGGCATAGCTCAAAGATGTGATTGTTCAGTAGCGGGCATAAGTGATGTTTTTGAACTGAGTCGAAAGAAAAAAAGTTTGAAAACTGCTGCCCTACAGATGAGAAGAAAGCAAGGCATGCTGAGCTCTTCAAAGGACGTGGCTATGGGAGAAAAAGGCTGGGAGTGGGAGGCAGAGCACAGGAAAAAGGGCATCTCTGACCACCTTCCTGGAGCAATGGGTCCATCCCCATGAATAGGGCTACCAGCGGTCAGGCGCAAGGAGGAGGTCCTCCTTTTTCCGTTCACCTCCTCCGTCCAGCAGGCATTTTAAAAACATGATTTTGTCTGGCTTTTTACTTACAGGGGTCAAAGCAGGCTGGCAGGCACTGGAACACCCCCGTTTTCGGGGGAAGTGCTCCAGGGCCCTCTAAAAGCAGAGGACTGACATTAAAAGGCCATTTTCTCCGAGCTCCTCCTTTGGCACCGGGCAAGCCCTGCAAATAGTGTAGTGGCTAGCACCTCTGCTTAACCGGCAGAAGGTCCTGGGTTCAATTCCCAGGGGGTTGGACTCGATGATCTCCTGAGGTCCCTTCCAGCCCTGTGATTTGATTGATTGAAGCCTCCCCCCAGCAGCACGAGGCAGGGCCGGCACTGACCTGGAAGATGAGCACCTTGAAGTGGTTGCGGCGCAGCAGCTGCGCGTGGTTGCTCTCCAGCCGCTTGACCTGCGCGCACTGGCGCTCCATGCGCTCGCGCACCTCGCGCGTGTGGGCGCTGACCTTGCGCGACTTCTCCAGCAGCTTGCTGAGCGTGTTGCTGGTGGAGGTGTGCTGCTTGCACAGCTTGCTCAGGTCGCTCTGGATGCCCTTCACCGAGCCCTCCAGCTCGACCTGCCGCTGCTCCATCCCGCGCTGCTTCTCCTGCACCGCGTCCAGCATGTTCACCAGCTTGTCCAGCAGGGTCAGCACGGTGATGGCGTTCACCTGCGAGCCCTCTCCCGGGCTGGGGGCCGGGCTGTGCTCCTCGCAGCTCCGCTCGGCCTGCACCCCGTCCTCCCCCATGGCTGCGGCCGCGCGCCCGCCCCGGCCGCTCTTAAAGGCTCCGCGCCGCTCCCCGCCCACTGGGAGGCGAGAGTCGGGCTCCGCGGGCGCGCAAGACGCGCTGCGGTGGGAGCAGGAGCGGCCCGGTTTCCTCGCCGCGGAGGGTCACATTGCGATGACTTCACCCGGGGGGGCTGCCGCTTGCCAACTTCTCATTGGACGCCGCGGGAGGGATGGGAGAGAAGAGCTCGTGTTTGCCTCTCTCCCCGCCCCCGCGTTTTCCTGGATCCCGGATTGTTTAATGGAAAGTATTGTTCGCCTTTGGCCTGGGGCTGGCTGAGGAAGGAAGGGGAAGCGACGTTGCCTGCATCTTATTTATTCTAGGGAAACGTTGGAGGGGTTGGTGGAAGGTGAGGAGCAAGAAAATGAAATGCAGCCACATCTAGGGGTGAAGCTGCGTGCAAAGAAACAGGCCATCGGCTGATGACACGGCTGGCCTAAGGGGCGAGTCAGCGCGGGGTGCCAAAGGTTAGTTGGCCCGCTGCTGCGTGACCGCCGGCCCAGCCCTGGCTCTCTTGCCCCCGGGCACAGAGTCAGGGCCTGCCACCACCTGAGCACTGCCCGAGCCACATCTCCCCTGCAGCTGTAAGCGGGTTCCAGGCACGGAGTCTGCGATAAGGGGCACAAAAGGAAAAGTTGGCCCACGGCGCCACAACCCCTTGAGCCAGCCCTGGTTGACAAGTTCCAGGGAGCCTTCTTCATGTAGTTCAGCAAAACAGACAAGGAGTCTTGTGGCGCTTTTAAAGACACACATGTATTTGTCGCAGGAACTTTCACGGGTGACAACCCACCTGGTCGGATACTTGAAGGTGGAAGTGGGATTTTCTCCCATGAAAGCTCATAGGATAAATAATTTAGTCTTTGAAAGTGCTGCAAGACTCCCTGTTTGTTAATCGTGCATTCATTTATGGTATTGGGGTCTTATACAGTGCAGTTGATACTGAGCTCTTGAGTTACAACTGATACAAAGGAAGCTCTACAGTGTGAGAACCCCATGTAAAAAACCCACCTTTCACTACCACAAAATCCCACATAGGTTTGAAAGATGGCTTTTACATGATATACCAGTTGTAATTTGGAAAGCTTAATATTCTCATTTCTATAATTGTTTTAATAAGTTTCGTGTTAAAAACTCCTTGTATCACACATCTAAAGATGGCCTGTAACCCGGGAGCAGCATTTTTGTGTCCATACCTTCAGATAAAATTACCAGTGATTGGATTTCATTTAACCATCTACAGTAGCTATTTGTTCCCATAAACAAAGTACTTAAATGTTCTATCTTCTGTACCCACAGTTAATTGGAAGGGCGAAATTAGAGGCTAGCCTGAAGGGTTATTTTTTTTTTAATGGGCCTGGAACTTGCAGCTGAATGTAGAGGTAGATTTTGGGGCCCTTTGGCAACCATGCTGTAAGTCAAAAGCCCTCTGCGTGAGCTCAGGGGTCCACCTAGATGGATCCAGCTGGAGACTTATGTGCCTAGTTAGCTTCAGGTGTGTGAATGCATTGGGGGGCCTATGTTCCCTCTAAGCTGTGCACATGTGTGCACGCACACAGGTTGTGAAGCCCGTGCACACAACAAAAGAAAGGGTGCACAAAAAAATTCAATAGTGCTAATATTTTTATGCTACTTTAAGAAGGCGATTTCAAGTAGCACATTTCAAATAAGGTTTTGTACTTTATAAAATCATTTCCATCACCACATCAAAATAAAATTTAGACATTATTTGCATCATACACGCTTACTTCGTTGCACTCACAAGTTTGACCACACATTGAAGTGCGCACCAGTTTGGACACTGGTTCCAAAAATTTGCACAAAAGAAATTTTTTGCCGACACAGCCTATGAAAAATTAGAGGGAACACTGGCGGGGGCTGCTCTTGTGTGAAATTGCTTTCAGGTGTGGGTCTTTGAGCTTTATGTGAATTTAATATATTTATGGCAGGTGCCAGCTTAACAGCCCTGGTAGTTGTCTGTGCATCCCCAGGAGAGCCACAGCCTGGACAAGCACAGTGCATGCTTCTTTCTATCGTGTCTCCAACCTGACCTGGGCAGAATCCCTGTAGCGGTATCTCAGGTTTCTTCTTCAAGCACTGCTCACATCCATTCTGATTCAGATGTCTATGTGCCACAGCGTACAGATACCGAGCAGCTTTTTGCCTTAGCCTGTCGCTGTAGGGTCAATGGCCAATGCCCCCTCTGTCTTGCTCACCTGCACAGTATATAGGTGGCCCGCTCCCCCCCCTCCAGTTCCCTCTTTCTGCCCATTAGTGGCGATCCTGGAACTGCCTGCTCTTGCATTTCTGCAAGCACCTGTCCTTTCGACATAAATATCTTTTATGTTTAATCTTGCAAATCTATTTGTCTCAATCTTCCCGCTGGGCTCCAGATGCACTGAAGAAACCATCTCACAGTCTTGTTCCAGAAGTACCATGTGTGCCAGCACCAAACCAGGCATGCCAGGTTTCAAGCCGCAAGCAGTCTGCAGCAAGGGCTTCCCCTCGGTGACCGTCTCGAGAAGTGCCTGAAGTGCCTCAGAGAGACTCATAGGGCGTTCAACACCAGCGCCAACGCTCATCAACCCTGTTGGCACCAGCACCAACCACGGCCAAGCTGGCTGGTAAGTGCAGGAGGACGTGCTCCCCGTTGTCCTCTTGGCGCAGGGACTCATGGGTCACAGCACTGGCAGTGACTGCCCTGGCACTGTCCTTGCCATGTGATGCATCGCCAGTACTGGTGCACAAAGAGGTTGCTCACCAAGAACCTCTTGGCATGCAGAATCTGACTTCCACACAGTGCAGGGCTGAGCAACCGGTGCACAGGACTCGGGACTGAGAACGTTTAAAGCCTAGTCAGTGCAGTTGTTGCTGGTCGTTAAGTGCCACAGGACTCCTTGTTTGTTTGTTTCACTGAACTAGACTAACATAGCTACCACTCTGGATCTTAGAAAAATCAAAATTCTCCCCAACAAGGAGAATAGCATTCATAGAGGACCTGCAAATAGTGTAGTGGCTAGCACCTCTGCTTAACATACAGAAGGGCCTGGGTTCAATTCCCAGGGGGTTGGACTTGATGATCTCACGAGGTCCCTTCCAGCCCTATGATTTGATTGATTGATTGATTGATAGGGGCCAACTTAGAGTCTATAAGGACAAGGGCCTCATTTCCCCTTTCAAGGTTTCAGTCCATGTCTACCATCATTTCAGAGCTACAACATGCCCCTACCACTATCGTAAGGCACTGCTTTCAGCTATTAGGTCACATGGCGGCCTCCACATACATGGTAAGGATGGCCCTCCTGCACATGAGGCCCTTACAGTTGTGGCTGGAAACTGCTTTCCACCCATAACGCCACTCCCTGAACTGGGTAGTCACCAACCCGAGGGGCATACTAGACCAGCTAAGCATATGGCAGTACCCAAAATTTGTATGTGAAGGGGTCCCCTTCAAAGCTCAGAATCTCTCTGTCACTCTGATCACAGGCGCGTTGGACCAGGGATGGGGAGCCCACATTGCGGAAGGCTTGTCCACCCAGGGGATGTGGTCATGGGAAGACAGCTCCCTCTGCATAAACGTGAAAGAGCTGAGAGTGGTTTGCTTAGCATATGGAGTTTTCCTGGACAAAACAGAGGCGAGGACAGTGGGGGTACTGATGGACAATATGGTGGCCATGTTTAATACCAACTTCCAGAGGGGTGTGGCTCACTTGCTCACTCTATGTGAGGAAGCATCCCGACTTTGGGACTTAGCACTGAGATACAACTTCACCCCAATAGCTTCCTACCCGTTCAGGGTGAGCAGTGCTGAGGCTCATACACTCACAGCAGGAATTTCCTCTCCCAACATGAGGGGTCCCTGCAGCTGGAGGTGGTATGCTGCCTTTTCAGGATCTGGGGCTTCCCTCAAATAGACCTGTTTTCATCACAAGCAAACTGTAAATACAACTGAGTCTGTTTGCTCAGAAGGAGGGTGAAGGGATCACTTTTGGTTGCCCTCCTGATAGACTCGGGGGCGGGGGGGTCTGCTCCTCTACGCCTACCACTCTTTCCACTGATCCGGAGAGTCCTATTAAAGATCAAGAGAGACAAAGCAGACATAATTCTGATAGCCCTGGCCTGGCCATGCCAGCCATGGTATACTACCCTCCTTGACCTCTCAGTAGCTCCATCTCCTAATGCTCCCACTCAGGGCAGACGTGCTCACACAGGACTCTGGTCTCCTGCGCCACCCAGACCCAAGGGTACTGCACCTGGCAGTGTGGAGGTTACATGGCTGAAATCCAGTGAGTGAATATGCTCAGAAAAGGTCCAGAGGATCCTAGTCGGGAGTAGGAAATGACCACAAGAGTCACCTACAGTGCCAAGTGGAAATGCTTCTCTCTCTGGGTTCAGGAAAGAGAGTTGCACCCAGAGTCCACCCTGATGCAGCACAACCCCCTAGACCTGAAAGAGAAGGGCCTCTCACTCCCCTCTTTCAGATTACACCTGGCAGCAGTCTCAGTCCTACACAATACCTTTGATGGGGTGACTTTCTTCTCTCATCTGACAATCTCTAGGTTCCTGAAGGCTGTAGCGAGAGTTTATCATCAGGTTTGAGACCTGGTCTCTCAATGGGCCTTAAACCTGGTACTCAAGGGACTCACAAAACTACCGTATGAGCCCCTCAGCTCATGCACATTTCTAGTCTTATCATGGAAAGTGACCTTCGTGGTAGCTATCATCTTGGCTAGACGGGTCTCAGAGTTAAGAGCCCTTTCTTCAGAACCTCCATACATGGTCTTCCACTTGGACGAGGTTCAACTACATCCACATCCAGCCTTTCTGCCTAAGGTGGTGTACCCCTTCCACTTAACCCAGGACATCTGCCTCCTGGTGTTCTTCCCGGACCCACAGGTCAGGGAGAACAAGAGAAAGTGGCATACCCTCAATGTAAAAAGGGTGCTTGAACTGTTGCACATGTCAGGACATACACCTATTCCTGGCCATTTTTTAAGAGGAAGTGAAGAACTGTGATAAGAGTGGTTGAAAATGGAGGCTCCAAACATATGTAGACCTAAATCTCATTTACACTAAGTGCTGACATGGGGCTAGCAGCATAGCAGGACCTTGAAGCTGATGTAAATATTTCCATTTTCCATATACTACTCCGGAGTGCTGCAACCCCAGATTTTATAGTATCCTGCAGTGCTCGAGCGAACAGAATAGTTGAACCAAGACATATGGCCCTGCTTTTCAATCCTGATTGAAGTGATTGGGGTGGTGTAACGGGTCTCTTAATGAAATGAATTTCATATTATAAACTGGACTTGTGGCTGTAGGTGGCATGTCCCCATCCAAAAAACTAGAGCATGACTTGCTTTCATTTTGCTGAGAATATGTTACGTCACAGAATCCTGACGTCCTTTTTCATGGTTTTCATAAACAATTCTCATTCAGGTTTATTTCATTAATCCGTTACCCAAGGTGAATTGAAAAACCTTAGAAACAATTCTGTTTTTTTCTATACAATATCAGTAAGTTTTATTGAAATATTTATGAGCTATGTGAAGATTATCACCTCTATTGTATCTATGAGAATTTCAAACCTGCATATGGATAGGAGCTTGAAAAATTTACTAGACACTCAATAGCCAGAGGAGTAAGTAATCAGTTATGCAGGAGAAAGATGAAGGTGGAGTTCCCCATGAGCAGGGTCTAGGGGCAACACACTTGTGAGACACTCAGCTTTTCTTCTGTCCTAATTTCTGAGAGAGGTTTAGGATTTGTCTCAGGCTGCCGTCCTTGGATCCTATCTGGCGACTGCCATTTTGGGACCAGCGTCTGATTAGTAGATGTCCCTCCAACATCTGGAAGGGAGAAGGGCTTTTTATTTCTTTCCTTATACTCTCAGTGCCTCCTTCCTATTGAGTGGGAGGATAGTCTCTGTTGTTTCACCGCCTCGTCCAGAAGTCTCCTAGCTACTAGGTGTTGGGGATTGGGCTTCCACTACTCTACACCTCCTCAGAAGCCTTTCGGCTACCACCACAGAGATCAGACGTCTACTCTTCTGTTCTTCTGTGAGCCCCTCTTTGTGGCTGTGAGAGGAGATGGCCAGTATTCTATCATTTTCCTGGCTGCTGGTGGTGAGGAAAAAGTAGTTTCTGCTACACAATTCATTCTCAGTCCTCTTTTCTTTCTGGATTCCTCCCCCTCCAAATGTGTGAAACTGAAATGCCCAGGAACTGTCATTCTTGCCCACAGTGGTCTGAATAGCAGCAGTGACACAAAATGAAGCCTGGTTACTTTCATAACTCCAGTTGGCTCCCTGGCAAAATGATGTGCAGCAGCAGAAGGTTTTTCTGAAGAGTCGGAAACACAACACTACAGTAGTTTATCTTTGGCAGGTAATTTTCATAAGCACAAATGCTAAAAGCGTAGTGTTTCTTTTTAAACAAAAACTCATACCCCTAAATGCTGAGCAGACTTGCATAGAGCGTACTTGTCAGGGAAAGCTTCTCACTCACCACTAGCTGGCCACTGGATTTGGGAAGCTCTGCCTCGAGGGTCTTTTTGATGGGATCTCCAACATAGTGGAAGAATGGGTGAAATCTCATGTACAATGCAGTTCCCCATTGTTTACATAGCTGCAGAGTTTTGTGTGCAGTGTTTGGTCCAGCAAGTATATGGAATAAAAGGACAAGGTTACAGCATTTGTGAAATGGTCTAGTAATTAGAGATGGTCAAAAATATAATTATTTTTTTCAGAAGCTTTTATTTAAAAATTTTCTCTCTGTTTCCTTAAAAAATATTTTCAGTGACAAATTTCTGATCAGTTCTATCTCTGAAACACTAATTTTGGAGCATTGTGCACAAACAGGCCTTGTATCAGTCTCAAGACCTAGCTATGTCCAAAGTTTTTAAGTTACGTGGCCTTAGCCATCTTAGTGTATGTGGACACACTGATGTGTGAAGGGATTAGATCATGATACATTTTGGTCCTTGGAGCAAGGACTGTCCCTTCTTGTCTCTGTTGGCAGTGTCTAGCCTATCATGGCTGCTATTGTGAACAAATGAATAAATAAGTAATTTTGCTACAGAAATAAAGTGTAGGGTGAACACTTTTCTGTTTTGATTTGTACGGAACTGTCATGTCAAATAGAAATAGAAAGGAGGGCTCATGGTTTTTCTTTGAATTGCTTGGTTTAAACTTCTTTCTTCTTATTTCTATGTGCTCATTTGAGAAGAGACATCAGGGTGTGTGAACAGAATGTTTTCTCAACAGTTGGAAAATGAAGGTCAAATATTGGATGCATTTCAAGTTCTGAAACAATACCACCATCCGATTTCAAAGCTGCCTGTATATGTGTGCGTGCATGTTGGGAAAGCGGGGGAAGGGAGGTCACAATAACTTTGCCTTGAAAGATTCCAAACATTGGGCCAAATCCTTCAGTCCTTGGCAAAAAGCCCATTGATCTCATGCCATTTCTGCTCATGACCCAGGGTAAGGATGAGAGGAGCCTGATGCTGCAAACACTTTGTCATGGGAGTAGCCCTTACTCGGGGCAAAATCATGATTTAGCCCATGTACCAGGCAGAGCATTGCCAACAGTTCCTTATTATAAGGGACGTCTCTTATTTTTTCATTTCTGCACAGGAAGATCAGGAGGTGCAGAGTGTGTCAAAAAGCTATAAGAAATACCCCTGGTAAATATAGGTGAGTACTGCTTACTACTAATAATAATCATAATATCAGGAGGTGGGGGTGCAGCACTAAGAAAACAGTTATCTTATTTTTTTAAGTATAGTGTTGGCATGGGTCCCTGTGGTGTGGGTCGCAGCATGAGGGATGTGGGTGAAACAGCCTCTATAGGAGAGTGGAGAATGGGCAGGGAGGATCAGGGAGTGGATATGGCCTTGACTCTGTCACAGGAACTTACTGGCTAGTGCATCTGTGCTGGCGTGAGGAGGTAATCTGTGTCCAATAAGGAAAGGTGGAGATGAGTTTATCTCCTAGAGGAAAACCATTGACTTTCTGAGTGACTCTGTGACTGAGTTACATTTCTGCTCCAGGGTCAAATAGTTATGTATTGCTACATCCTCAGGGTGGATTATATTCTTTCAGCCCTAGTGAGTACCCTGTGGAAACCATTGGGCTCATGGGATTGAGGAGTTCTTTTGTGTGGAAGGCTAACTAGGGCAAGACCTTGAGGAAGAACGACAGGATATAGCCTAATGAGTTTTGGAATCGTGTGAAAGGTCCCTCTGTTTCAACCACATGTAATTGAAATTTGCCTCTTCAATAAACAAGAGAACCATAGAGGCGTGTCTCATTATATATTTAAACAGATTTGAATGCTTTGCCTTATTTGACTGTGGATTCCCACCTGACTTGTTTGTAAATACTAGATTTATAAGCATTACTGTATGGCAGGCAAGGAATGAAAACAAGGCTTGTGATCGGAGGCATATTTGAACAGAACACATTTCCACTGTGCAGTTTGAAATATCAGGATATATGGGATGTGAGTCATCTCTTACTGTTGGAAACTTGGTTCAACTCAGGCAGAATAGGTCAAATTCTTCCCAAAGTATGTCTTCAGACTCTACTAACTGTAGTAATAAGGATAAATTAAATTGCAGGGAAACAGCTATATGTTTATTTTACTTCAGTTCTCTTTAAAATATTTCTTATTTTTAATTCTGTTCATTCACTTACAGAACAGTTTTGTTGTCTTAAAATGCTGCCTTTGAAATCCAGGATCTTTCAGCTGCTACTGTCCACCAGGTCCGAATCTACCATCAAAGAAAAATCCCATGTGTGAGAATCCTGTATGCAAAATAATGACAGGATTGGGACCACCTCTGTGATAAAGGAGAGTGGAGGGGTGTATAACACAAGGTGTAATGTTGAAGGATAGGTTGAAGAATCAAGATCATTTGAATTCTGTCCATCATTCCTTAGTAATACTGACTGTTTTTTAAAAAGACTGTATTTACATGTATGAAAAATGAGATATTTACTGGGACTGAAGCAAACAGATCCTTAAATCTGTAGCTATAGCAAATACTCATGTATTTTACTCTCTCTAGTGGTTTAGCTGGCAATTTTTTCCCCTCAAGGCTGCAGGCTATACTTTGACTGTGCACTATATTGAAACTCACTAATGCTTAGTAGGCCTTACTGAGCATTTTCAAGTTAATGTGAAAAAATATGTAATATATAAAAAGACAATCATTTGAAAGATTAGATGAAACCCAGCAATGGCTGCGATGAAAAAAGAAAAGACAAAGAAGAGTAAAAGTAGATGCTAGTTATTTTAAAAGCTAATGGATTCCAGCTTCAATAGATTATTTATGGCATTTTAGCAAAATCTAATGACCATTGACCGTGTTGTTCCACTGACAAATGAATCAGAAAAACAATCTCTGCCTTTTTTGTTCTGTTGAGTTTTTAAGCTATCAGTAGATGGCAGGAGATACCACTAAATCCAGAGACAGGAAAGAAGCCACATAACACTCATCCTGCAGACCCTTTGTAAGATGTAGCTCACAAGGTACCAACACATTCATGTTGATGCCTGGGGAAAGTTATTTATTAATATGGATCTGAGTTAAACTCTTTCACTGTATAGCCTCCAGCTTAATCTGGATAGGTTAAGTATTAAAATGATAGCCTAATATTGCAGTGACTCTCTGCTCTGCAGAAGGTGCACCTGGAGATATGATTCATCATCCAAGTTGCAAAGATTAATTGGGCATTATAATTGTGTTAATGGATTCTCAGCACCATGTAAGAAACTATAGTCTTGATTTCTCGAATAACATCAGGAGGAACAGTGGTAGCTCTGTGTGACTGTGGAGATCAGATATTGTCAAGCTTTCCCGTACGACCATACCGACAAGCACTACTCTTTAAAAGTATACTACACAGTTCCATTTTCCCATACTACTACTTCATGGACCTGACCCAAAGCCCACTAACGTTAATAAAAATAATCCCATAGAGTTTATGTCAGGGCCATAAACTGACATTTTGCAACCCCACAGAAGACTTTTTGTGTAACACTGTAATTCATTCATCTTCACCTATAAACCATGCTGAATTGTGGAAGAATTGCAGAAATACAGATGCTCTGTTCAAAAGATATATGTAAAACATTAACTGCATTCTAGAAATAGTAACGAATTTGGAACCAAAGCAGTTGTTACCATTTTTTCTTCTGTAGAAAACTGTGTTGATAATATTATTACAAAATCAGTGAGAATTTAGTGGTTTAAATAAGTCTAATACATTTGAGAGAGCAGTTTCAACTGCCTGTATTTTCTTCAGAGTTACTGGTAACATCCACAATTGCTGTTATTTTTCTCTTTCTCAGATGAAAACTTCCAATACACAGAGCTGTGAGAACATGAGAAAATTTTCTTAAGAAGAAAATCTGACCAGGTCTGCCAAACTTGAAAACTTCTGGAAAATATGCTGAGACTGTAAAATATGCAGACTGAGCTGGGAGTGGACATATTTTTAAGGGAGAGACCAAAACAACTTCCCTGTAGTGTGGGGCATGGGTCAGTTGCTGATGGTTTCTCTGTATCTTGAAGTCTTTAAACCATGATTTTGGGGACTTCCGTGACTCCATCATAGGTTAGGGGTCTATTGGAGGTGTGGGTAGCAAGCTCTGTGACCTGTATAGTGCAGAAGATCAGACAAGGTCAATTGTGTCAGTCATTTAGCCTTGGAGGCCATTTCTGCTAGCATTTCTGCCTGTCAGGCCCCTCACCCCACTCCCCCGAGCCCCCGATCTCATGCTTTAGCCCTCCAAACCCCCACCTCCCTCTCTGCCCTTCTGTTCCCCCAAATCCCCCACCTCCTGCTCCACTCACCCCAAGCTCTCCCACCAGGCTGCTCTACTCACTCCCAGGGCGCCTTGCAGAACCGTGCTGGAGGCTGGCTGCATGGCACAGCAGCCATGCACCGCTGCTGGCCCGCCTTTCCCAATGGGGCCAACCAGCTGGTCAGAGGGTGGAGTGAGAGATGTGTGGAGCCCAGCTTCTGGCCCACCCCAGGGCTGGCTGAGCCCCCTGCTCATGCCAGCTGGGTGCAGAGTCCATGGCCTCTATACTGCCTGACTGAGGACCCAGGGCCGTAACTATGGCAGAGCCAATGGGGCTTTGCCCTGGGCGTGCTGGAGCGGCTCAGTAGAGCCGCTCATTTAAAAGGCACATTTTGCTGTGCCGGCCCCAAGCGCCGCTAAATGGCAAGGGGTGCGTACCAGTCGGAATGCTCCCCGGGCGGCAGATCACCACGTTACGGCTCTGCTGGAGAGGGAGCAGCAAGTAAAGCCTTCATCCCAGCAGCCTGGCTGTGTGCTCTCCATCCAGCCCCCTGTGGTTCATGCCCCAGGCGGAGTCCACCCTGGCCTCGGCAGTACAGCAGAAGCCACCTGCTTTCCTTTGGGGTGCCATGCACTTTGCTTTGTGCTTCAAGCCCCACTTTGGGGCCTGCTGCGCCTCCGATCCTTGCCTCTGCCCTGTGAGCCACTTCTCTAAGGAGTTCCAAAGGGGTGGCCGTGTTAGTCTAGCTGAGTAAACAAACAACGAGTCCTGTGGCACTTTTAAAGACTAACAAATTTATTTATCATATGAGCTTTCATGGGAGAAAATCCCACTTCGTCAGATGCTCTGAAGTGGGATTTTCTCCCATGAAAGCTCAGGTGATAAATGAATTTGTTAGTCTTTAAGTGCCACAGGCCTCCTTGCTTAGTTTTCTTTAAGGAGGTGGTCCCATGTAAGGTGCCCACCATGGAGCCTTGCCTGAGCAATGCAGGTCACTCACTGTGGCTTCTTGTCCCCCCCCCTGCTCCACAGCAGCCTCTTTTCCTTCCCAGCACTGCCCAGCTCCATTGCTGCAGGTGGCCTCAGCCCTGGCTTGCTGCCTGTGGCCAGGTTGTGGCTGGACTTGCTCCCGAAGTGCGGGCAACAACATAGCAGACCTGCACGTTTGACGCCTCCGGTCTAGATGATCATATTGGTCCCTTCTGGCCTTAAAAATCTGTGAATCTGTGCTATAATTCTGCCTTTGCCCTCTTTCTGGGGTCATTAGAAGAGTGCTGCCTAATATCAAATCACTGACGTAATAGATTTTTGGTTTTTTTAAATTGTGATTGTTCTCTGCCCTTCCTTCTCCCAAGTGCAAGATTCCACCCTGATAGCCACTTTTGACAGCCTTCCTTCCACATTACTTATTTCTTCAGTCCTCTTTACTATCCTGGTTGTGGAGGGGAGAAGATGGTCCATCCCTAAGCCCCGCCTGGATTACCTCTCCAGAGGTCAGAGGGAGCCCCAGCGGGCTGTACAACATGATGGTTTGTTGAGAAGACATAGTTGGGATCAGGGGCGTCACTAGTGCCTGGCACACGGGGCATGTGCCCTGAGCCCCAGCACAAGTGCCCCAAATGTCTGGGGCAGCCCCTGCTTCTCCTGACCCAGTCCCTGGCCAGAGTTCTGGGCCCAGCCCCCGGCAGTGGCACCTGCTTCTCCCATCCCTGGTGGGGGATCTGGAGCCAGGCTGGCAGTGGCAGGAGCCTGTGGCCAGATTGGCCCTCGGTGGAGAATCGGGGCCATGGGTTAGGGTTAGGGTTCTCTTTTTTGACCCTGTGTTTCTGTTGACATATTTCCAACATTTTGCGTTTTTACCTTACAGCCACTTTGTGCTAATGGTTCCCTGACTGGATCAGCTGTCAGGCTCAGATTCTTCTGCTTTGCGTCTCCTGTAAGATGTGCTCATTGAAGGTGTCACAGTTCATGGCAACTGCTCCTGTATTTCTTCTCAGTGGCCCATCAAGGGCAACAATTTTCAGCTCCTCAGCCTCTGTTTTTCTGGGTGGAGACCAGTGTCTCTCCCCCTTCTGACAAGGGTATTTCCAGGCTGCCCAGTTGTTTGCCTTCATTGTTTTATTCCTAGTGCAGATAGGTTGCCCAAAGACATTGACTTGCTTTCTCTTCAGGGACAGATAATGGGTGACGTTGCTACAGTAATAAGATACCAAAGAGCACATCCTGTTCAAGCCTTAAATCTCAGCTTAAAAAGTCTTATAGGGAAAACAGCAATAGAACCTACACACGTGCTATAAGCTTATTAGCTGTCACTTCAGCTCTAACGTGGGTTTAGCTGGAAAGTCCAACATCTCACCCTCAGGGTTTCCTCTGTGGTAACAAATTCTTCATAGCCTCAGCTCAGAACTAGCACTAAATCTTACGATATTTTAGTAGACACCATTCTTCCAGTTCTACCTAAGGAGTCCATGGGGCCCTCAATGGGCCAGGGGGGTCCTGTTTGTGTCCTGGAACAGAGAGAAAGCCCTGAGACAATTTAAACTCAGACTATTTATCCAAAAGACTTCTTTTTCTGTTAGTCCCTCCCTGGAGAATCCAGTTTGAATAAGTATATGTGAACCTCTCTAGGGGGTTGGCTTCAAAGGGTTGATAACGGAGGGAGCATAGTAACATCACCCCTGCCCTATGGAGAAGGTACATACAATAACACATAGACAATTGCATTTTAATTCAGAGTACCCCAAAGATATTAACCATAATTCAGTAAGGTTCTGCTTAGTCAATTCAGGATATTGCAGGAAATTGTCAGTCTATGACATAAGGTACAGGACATCTTCACTTGTTTAATCCCTAACCCCATGGCCATACACTGACATGCTCTGATTCTCAAAAGTCAAGTCTTGCCTATGCTCTTTCCCTTATGTAGGTCACTCTACCTGGTTCATTTCATCTTCCTTTTCACAAACTCACCTAGATTTAAGCTGTACCTTGTTGCTTTTCTCTAAGTCATGTATTCAGCTAAAGAATACTTCTGTATTGTCTTCCAATAAGGCATTGAACAAGCTACACACTTTATTAACTTCCCAACCCATATGTATTATTATTATTATTATTATTTTATTATTTTATTATATCCATTTCACGGAGAGCAAAATTGGAGCTAAGAGGAATTCAGCAACTTGTGCAGCCATTAAAATCTATTGGAACAGAAGACCCAACCCCACCTCACCAATCCAGGAGGGCCACACAGCTTATTGTGCCCATTCTTTAACCCCTGCCCTGGCTATGGCTGCATTGGAAGTAGACTCCCAAGAAGCTTGGCTAGTCCTTTGTTGAAATCAGTAGTCAGACTGACAGGGATTTTCAAAGATGATAAATTTCCAGAGGGGTAGCTGTATTAGTCTGTGTACAGTAAAAACAGTGAGAATCCTGTGGCACTCTTAAAGACTGACAAATTTTTTGGGGCATAAGATTTCATGGGCTCCATCCACTTTGGCAGATGCATGAAGTGGAAACTGCAGTTGAGAAGTATCTATACACATGCAGGACGGAGAAGGGCAAGTGTTAGCAAAGTCAATTCAGTTAGGGCAGATGGGGCCTATTCACACCAGTTATTAGAAGGAGAGACTGTGTAATGAGGGACGGTCCCTTCTTGTAGTGTGCTAATCATTCTAAGTCCCTATTCAATCCCAGTCTGATTGCCTCAAGTTTGCAAATCCACTGAGCTTTGCAGTTTCACACTGAAGTCTATTTTTGGAGGGGTTTTTTTGTTGAAGTATGGCAGCTGTCAAGTCTGCTAATGGGTGTCCAGGGAGGTTGATGTGTTCTCCTGCTGGTTTATGGGTGTTGCCATTTTTGATGTCCAATTTGTGTCCATTTATCCTTTTACATAAAGACAGTCTGGTTTGGCCAAGATGGTTGGTATCTGTGATGGTATCACTGCCGTCAATGTGTGGGCAGAGTTGGCAATGGGGTTTGTTTCTGGGTTGGTGTTTGTTTGGTTGCTGGTGCGTAGCTGCTTCAGGTTGGGGGTGGGGGCTGTCTGTAAGCAATGTTACGTCTGCCTCCCAAGGCATGAGAGAGTGTTGAATCATATTCTAGGATAGGTTGTAGGTCTTTGATGATGTGTTGGAAGGATTTTAGCTGGGGGCTGTAGGTGATGGCCAGTGGTGTTCAGTTGTTTTACTTGTCAGGTTTGTCCTGTAGTAGGTGACTTCTGGGTACCTGTCTGGCTCTGTTGATCTGTTTTTTGATGATAACAGATTTATGTGCCCAACTCCCAGTGGGACATGAGAGCTGAGCTAGAGTTACTTTATTTGGAGGCTCAACTGTGAGAAGTGAGTGAAAGGTCATAAAGCATCACAATAATCTGGAAGAACAAATGCTGATGTGAAAAGGGAGGCGCAAAAGGGAGATGCGGCCTGAGTTATTAGAAACAAAAAGGCGTGCTGATCTAATTCAAGAACTATGTTAAAATCATTCCTGTTAAACAAGAAAAGTGTTGGACTGGAAATCAGTGAACCAAATTGGATATGCCAGCAATTAGGTGTAGCAAGATGTCATGGGGCATGGCTCCTTCCCTGCCTGCTTCTCACAGAAACTGCAGACTCCAGCAGTTGTTTTGTCACCTTACCCTTTTATTTTAAGTTCCCTCCACCATTTCCAGATGATCCCCATGCAACAGCCTTCTTACACAGAGCTGTAACACAGTGTTTTGCCGCCCAATTGGAACGCGCCCCTACCCATTAGTGGTGCTCAGAGCCGGTGCCACAAAGCCACCCCTTTAATAGCGCAGCTCCATTGTGCCTCTTCAGGCAATCTGGGACTGTGCCCATCAGCCCCGTCATAGTTACAGCTCTGTTCTCACAGCACTTTTAGGCCCTCTTCCCAAGGCATGGGAGGAACAGAGGTCTCCTTCCATAGCAATCTCTGTGTAACTGAGCCCAACCAGCCCTGCTCCTGCTCCCTTCTCTGCCCTCTTTGGCACTTCCTTCCTGCCATTTTATCAGGCTGTGGCTGATGGGCTAACTACTGCCTTAGGCCAGACAGACAGCCTGACTGCTTTATTACCCCTGGGTATGTCCACACACAGTCCTTATTTCGAAACAACAGAGGTTGTTTCGAAATAAGGAATGGCATGGCCACACGACGCACGGCCATTTCGAAAGAAGCAAACCGCTTCTTTCGAAATGGCCGTGGTCCTTTCGAAAGAAGCTAAACCTCGTTGCCTTTCGAAAGAGCGTTGTTTCGAAACGGTTGTTTCGAAACAACGCCAAGTGGACATGCCCTTCCGAAATAACTGGCTGAGCTTCCTCCCAGGGTGCTTAGCACCCTGGGAGGAAGAGCCACCCCCTCAGCACCCTGTCCAGGGTGCTGAGGGGAGACAAGCTGCAGGGCACCGGGGCGCTGCCCCCAAGACCAGCGGGGAGCCCTGCGGAGGGGCGCTGATGCCCCCCCTCTCCCCGCCGCTGGGGCTGCTCAGGAGCCCGGCGGCCGGGTGCCGGGGCTCCCCGCTCTGCCCGCTGCCGGGGCTGCTGCCCACCCCCACA